>JANPWX010017221.1:0-23914 GCA_024734555.1 Trochalopteron elliotii
CCCCCTTTCATAGTCTATATGTGTTTATATGTGTAGGTGGCAGCTGTGTGTGTGCGTGTGGAAATTGTGGGGGACACGACCACCCTCTCGCTTCGTAAATTGCAGCTAGAGAGCAACACTGTAGTTTTAATGCGATTTGTGTGTGTGCGCGCGCGTGTGCGTGGGGCTCTGCGGCGGTGCTGGGGGGAGGAGGGGGACCTCTGCTGCGCTGGGGTGCCTCGGCTTGTTTTGACATTAAAAAGGACACACAACCCCGAAAATCGGCGACTTGGGAGAGCAAAGAAGTGTAGGGGGGAGGCATGGGTGTGGAGAAGGGGAGGAGTAATTAGCAATGCGCGCCCCTCCCCCCGCTCGATGGCTTAATAAAGATTATAAATAAGTCGGTGATTGTCGCCCTTGGGCCCCCGGTGTCCCTCCCTCCCCTTCCGGGTGAAACTGGTATTTTAGTCTGAATATCGCCGATATTATCGGGGAAGTGGCGATTTGAGTGGGAGGGAGGCAAACGCAGTCTGCAGCCGCGGGCGACTATTGTTAACCCCAGCCCTGGCGCAAGGCTCCTGCCTAGCACTCACACACTCAGACCTCTTCCTTGACAGGTTTCCCCGGCGGGCACAGGGAAATCGGGTCCCTCCCGCCCTTCCTGCCCGGTGTGTGTGTCAGTGTGATTGCAAGTGTGACTGTGTGTATGTGTGACTCTATGTGCATCCCACCGAGCACTGGCGGTCCCCGCGCTGCCGCTGCACCTGCCTCTGCCTGCTGTATTTATGTCTCCAAAAGGCAGTTGAGAGAAGCATTTCCGATTAGTTTCCACTACAAATAAACGGCCCCGAAAATCCCGGGCCTAACGCTTGATGCTCAAAAGACATTTGGCCCCAGTAGCCCGGCCCATGGAGCGGGGGAACTGGGAGATACATGGCTCAGCCACCCCCCGGCGCGCAGGTCCGTCCCACGGGAGGACGCAAGGGGAAATGCGGGGGGCTTCATGCATGGGAGCTGCATGGGAAGATGTGGGGCGGTGGGGGGCACATACCCATCTCGGTGCCATGGGGTGGCGGTGCCTCCGCGGCTGCTGGGATCGAGGCGAGCTCAGCTGGGCTTTGGAAGAAGGAGGATGGAGGGAGGGAGGTAGTGGGGGCCTGGCAGGCTGTTTCCCACAAGCAGAGGTGTTTCATTAGCCACCGGCCAGCCGGGGGGGGGGGGGGGGGGGCGGGGACGACGACATGCCATATGTCCTTCTATGTCCGTCTGTCACACCGCAAAGGATGTGAGACGCTAGCGGAGCTGGGAGCCAGCAAGTGCACCACTGACAGGGAGAGCATCTGAGCCTCTCGGTATTGACAAGACGACTGCGGGGGAAAGCACTGCTAAGAAATCCAATCCCGTGTGGAATATTATGGGCCCAAATGGAAACAATTATTGATCCCACAGCCCCTGCAGCCAGGACTAACTTGGTGCAGGCTACAGTAATGTTATAATTAGCTGTCAGCTGCCAAAGTTAGGCAGCAACAGCATGAACCTGAAGAAACTGGTGTCCAGGACCTTTTATCATAGACAGCAAAAAAATATGCCTTTTAGGGAATCATAGAATCATAGAATGGTTTGGGTTGGAAGGAACCTTAAAGACCACCTTGTTCCAACACCCCTGACATGGGCACCTTCCACTAGATCTGGTTGCTCCAAGCCCTGTTCAATCATGCCTTGAAAACTTCCAGGGATGGATGGAGCATGTTAATGGGAAAATGTGCAAGTAGCTGCTTCACACACACCTTTCTGCACTTCCTTGTCCTTCACTTAGATTGCGCCCCTCATCAGAAACTCCTTCCACTTGAAGAAATTTTTTTCATTTCCATTTGTTTTTTAGCCAAAAAGAGAAAAACCTCTCCAAACAATGGAGGTGTACTTTAATCTCTGCTCTTAGCTTGGAAGAGTTATGTGAAAGCAAGGGAAAAAAAGTAAAAAGTGGAAACACTTAATGAATGGAGACTTCTCTTCCATCTCTTGTTTATTTTGGCTTTTTTTTTAAGCTTCTCAGACTCAAAGTTTTAATTGAAATCAGAAATCTATTGAGAAGTAACTGAGCCAAGGAAACCTGTTTTCTCTGCAACTAGGGATGGAGATAAATAATTTTTTGCTGATGTTATTTCAAATCGTTTGTACTCTTTGATTCCTTCCAAAAAGAGTAGCATAGTGTCCTGGTTTAGGGCAAATTTGGGAGGAAATCTCTGAATGGGGTTCCTCTGGAAAGCAAATCCAAACAGCCCCTCCCCCCAGCAGGTCCGGGGAAAGAATTCCCTCAAAGAAGAGTGGAAAAAAAACCCTATTTATTTAACAAACAAAATGCCCACAAGCATAAAGAATGAATAATAATAATAATAATAATAACAACAATAATAATATGAAACAATAAAACCTCTCGCTGCTCCGAAGAGAGATGGCAAAACTGAGAGTCCATGCCAGGAGTCTGTTTATCAGTCCCTTCAGTGCTGGAAGATGCCGAGTCCCGGCCCGGTGGGCCACGGGTGCAAGATCCCGGTGCTCCTCTGGGTTTTTCAGTCCAGAGCAGATTTAAACAGTCCCAAAGAAAAATAAAATAGTAAAAAAAAAACAGTCCAGGAAAGCTTCTTTGCCTCAGCTAGCTAGACTAACAAAGGGGGAAAAAAAACTCTCTCTGGCTGCCCTCCGTGCATCCAACGAAGGACAAAAAAAAAACCCACACAGTCCCAAGGATGAGAGCAGATTCAGAGGAGTGAGTTTGTTTCTCAAAACAAACTACGCACTTCTTCTTTCCCTGCTCACTCTCAGAATCAGTCTTAAAGGTACAGAACACAGAACAGACGATTTGGGGATACAGGCATCATAGTCACCCTAGGACACATAGATTATTAGCACATTAGCATTTTAGGAGGATGCACTCTGAAATGTAATAAAATGGTGTGTTAGGTGTGTGCAGAGCTATCAACTATGTTAGTTGTTGGCAAACAAAAGAAACAGTGGCCATGAATTATTATTAATAACAATGATAACTGAGCTATTTAACTCAACTTGATATTTACTGGGTTTCTCTACTGAGTTTGTTAAGTATAATTTCCAATAATGTAATTTGATTAAGTTGGGAACTGTTCCTTTTTAGCAATTGCTATTGCTGCATGCTTAATTACCTCAAGGAGTTAAATGCTTAAAAAGGTCCAATCATTATTTTTTTGCTTCAGATGCTGCTTAATCTCCTCTTCTGGTCTGTTTTGACCCATCCTTTGAGTTCTTTTTCCCCAGAACACACCTCTTAGGTGCAAGTGCCAATTTACCAACAGGACTCTTTCCATTATAAGATCTGTCTAATCTCAGTTTCAGTGACTTTTTTGCTCTCTCAGTAGGGTTCAATTGCTCACACATAACCTTTCCCTTCTGTTTTCTTTCCCCTTTGGACAATATCCTCCAGGACTGAAAAACTCTTGCCTTGTGCTCTGAGACTTGCAATCACACAGCAATTTTGACTCTTGACCAAACTAGTAGCAAGAAAGGCTATTGTCTAATGAACTACATAAAAATAGTTTTTTGATCCAACAGATTGCTGTAATGGAGATGAAAACTGTCCCAGTGAACTGATGACTGATTTGTTTAACCAAACAAATTTTTGATTGGTGTTTTTTCTTGCTCCTCATTAAATACCCATCTCTGGAGTATCTGTGATTTGTGGGTCTGCAGTGGTATTGAAAGGCAGCATTAATAACTGACAAAATGTAGTCCATGATGCATGGAGGGCCAATTGAATAGGATGTAATCCATGTTCAGAAAATTCAGCATCTCATTTTTGCCTACCTTAACATGCAGGTACACAGGGTTTTGAATGCGTAAGTGCCACCATTCAATGTGCATTCAGTGTTGAGACAATGGCTGCAAATCTGTGTGTAAAAAAATCAGGTGGTCAGATGAAATCCGTGGTAAGATCTATCCTCATTGCTGGGAAGTCCAGGCACTCTTAAGGCACCAGGAATCCAAGGTTTAGAGCTAGTCCAAAGCCTAGAGAGGAAGGTGAGAATCTATGGGAGAACCTTAGAGGAAAAGGCTCCCAGGGTTTTGCTGCAGGGTTTGTGGTTTTTACTGGGACTGGTTCTGCTGCTATTATAGGTTCTGTTCTCATTACTTTCTCTTTTTCCAACTTGATTTAAAAAAGAGTTTCCTTTCTTGTTATTCTTGTTGAGGAAATAAAATGACTCATGCTTTTAGGAATTTGTCATCTTGATTCAAGATGGACTTTAAAACCCTTCAATTCCAGGTTTTAGTCTGGGGGGACTGCCAGACCTGAAAACAGTTTCCAAACTTTCTAAGTTGGGACTACTTTGCCTAATGACACGGGCATAAAATCAAGTTGCAAGCATATATTGTTAGCACAGCTGCTTCTGAGGAGCACTCAAACTCTTAGAGACAGTTTTCTTCTTCTCCCATGGTGAAAGTTTCACTTGATGTGGCTTTAAAAGTTCATTGCATTTTTGGACCTGCTTAGAGATCTGCTGGATGCTGGAAATAAGTGCAGCTCCACAAAAGGCACCTGGATTCTGCATTCACATTTAAGTGGTTGTAGAAAGAGCAAAACAAGGGGAATAAATAGCTGGGTGAAAAAAAGAAGACAAAATAATTTCTTATTTTGAATAAAAGCAGTCAGAGAATAATGCAGCTTGTCTCTCAGAGATGAAGAAATGTGTGAAGGGAGTAGGGGGTGGTAATGTTTATCAGCTCTTGAGAGGGAGCAGAACTAGGGGCTATTTTGCCCTTTTGGAGTTTGATTCACTTTGCAGCACAGATTGTCCCAATACAATGATGAGCTTTTACTGTAAGATACAGGGCAGCTGGATATGAAAAACAGTCTTATGACATTATTTCATTTAGGATTTTGTTGTCTTTTATGAAATTAAAAATTTCAAAACTTTCTCAGGTTAGTCATCTGTATCTTCAAAAGACCAAAACTCTAGACCTCAAACACTGAGGATTGGGAGGATTTGATCCAAGTTTGATTATGATCTTTAGTTTATTCTAGTTTAGCTTTAGTTTAGTTCCAAGTCTAGCTGGGGATCTTTTCAAGGTATCAGGCCTCTATATCTCTCTGATCCTTGCCTGGCTGCCTGTCCACCAAACACATGTGCCATTGACAGTGTGTGATGATGACTGTTGACTTTTGACATGAAGGGGAAAGTGATGGGGCTGAAGCATGGGTGACCAAACAGGAAGGCAGCCAGAGAAGTACTCTGGGAATAGTCATTGGGTATTGCTCAGAGATCCCAGGGTCAGGTTTACTCTTGCTTATGAGTAGGGACGGTGGTGGGGCTTGTGTACATGTCCATTCAGCACAGGGGCTTTGCAGGGAAAAAAGAGTTATGCAGATGGTAAGGATGACCCTCAGTTGTCTTCCCTGTGTAGGGCAGGTGAGTCTGATGCAGTTTTTGAAAGCAAGCTCAGTGTGTGGAAAAGCCATACAGGACACTAATTTCCATGCAAATGTGAGGTCAGAAGGTGGTGGCAAGGCTCTGACCTGCCCTGGTGAACACCAGAGCATGATGTGGCACAAGGCTTGACTCTGTTGTGCATGATATATCAGGATGCATATGCCTGGCAGAGTGGAGTGCTGGGGTTGTTTCTAAACATTGTTGTGGGGTGACTTATTTAGCTTCTCAGGGTCTCTGGGGAGTGAATTCCTTTTCCTGTAAGAGTTGCTGTGCAGTCCTGGGCAGATAAGAGCTCTATGAATGAGAGCAAAGTTTCCTCTACTGTACTATATCTCCTGTAATAGTGCTTGGGAAAGCTGTTCAGAAGAATGTGTGGTAGGCAAGCATGGGGTAACCCAGGACACACTCGAATACTTCAAAATTAGAGATGGGTTAAAGATCAGAAGCCTGAGGCTTTAAGTTACTTTGAAATTTTTGTTAGCCTTAATCTTTAAAACTGAGAGATATATATGTGTACAATGAATCATTCTGTTTCTTCCCTGGTATTTAATGGAGAAGTTGCTTTTAAGATGGAAGGGAGAAAATGATGATACTCAAACCAGAGTTCTAACTGCAAGGCATTACAGTCACATTTTTCCTCCATGTGATCCATGTATCCTGAATATACCTTCTGATGTGATTTCTAAGACTTGGACACTGGCCTAACTTCCATCTGTTTTTCCAGACCCAGTGTATTCTGGAGTGATGCTGTGATCTGTGCCTGCCTCTCTTCGAGTCTTGCTAAAATTTTGACTTTAAGGGATTTCCACCAAAACTCCTCTGAAATACTATTAGTTTGCTGGACAAGGAAATCCTTCCTGTAGTTTTTAAAATTTTTATTTCATTTTTTCTTCTTTTTCTATCTCAAGCCTTCCTATAGAGCTCTATAGTGGGGATTCAACAGAATTCTAGAAGGGGAATAATTCTTTGCTGAATTCCTCAGTTCTTTTTCAGAAGGGTTCAGAGACATGAAGCTTAACTGGGGGAGTTCAGTAAGTGTTGAAACAGGATTGTATACATGTAGTGTTATAGCAGGCATCTGGGCAAAGTGCTATTACACATGCCCATTGTTCCTAAGGTTGCAAACCAGTTTAAAGTATTAATGCATACATTTACATCCTTGTAAGCTCCATAAACCTTCGTCTAATGGGCTGAAAAATGTCTTGCTTTCACTTTGATGACAATTTTCTTCCTGAAAAGTTGAGTAAATCCTGGCAGTTGTTCCTTTATTTTTTTACAATTTATTCAGAAAAAGTGAGAGTAGGAAAAGAAGAGGAAACACTTATCCCTTTAAAATTATTCTAATGATTTGCTTTTAAAGAGCAGAATGGTCTAACATGCTAGACTTTGAGTTGACAGATGGATATAAACATAGGGCTTATTGAAGGACTCTGTCCTCTTTTGGTGTGAGTGGGACAAAAAAATGGAGTTAATGGTTTCTGATGCCATGACAGATTGTCATTTTAGGCATCCTGAAGTTGATGGTGTGTCGCCCTGATTCTTTAGCCTTCTGATAATCTTGTTTACATACCTTATAGTGGAGTCTCTCATGCATGTACCATAAACAAAGTAGATTGTATTCATTCCTCTCTGTGATGAACTTCTGAATTGACCACTGAGGTCAGAGAGGTGTTCCTCCTGTCCTCCAATCCTTGATCAAATTCCAAATCCTATTTAAACCCCAAATCATAATAAACTGCCCTTCTTTCCTCACTTCAGCCTGACGGTGAGCGTGTAGTTTTTTCTTCTCCCTAACAGTGACAATGGTGTTTCTTTAGTCTGTTGGCTTAAAGAGAGAGGCACTGTCCTGTAGCCCCGGTTCGTGCCTGAGATGTTTTGGTTTCTGAAATTCCTTTCCCAGGGAATTTTCTGTAAACAAGAGACATGTTTTGGTAACGGAAAAATTGTTTACATATTTTCCCTAGGAGGGACTTCTTCTTGATGTCCCTCTGGTCTGACCAATGTGATTGAAGAGGTTTGTCTTCTTGTCACCAATCGAATTGGTCTGTGTAGAATAGTATAAAAGGGGAGACACTTCCCGAAAATAAAGGAGTCATTTTCAGCCTTCTGAAGTCGGAGTCTGTGTCGTTGTGGTGTACTACAGCGTCATCTGGTGGACGCCGGTGTGATTGCAGCCGCGGGAATAATTTAAACTGTACCCCCCCGATTTAAAGAAAGGGTTTTTCGGTAAAAGCCGGCTCATGACTTTTTGCCAGCTCGTTTTCCCTCCGTAAAGGAGACGAAATTTTGGCAAAATTATAATTCCTACATTAGACCCAGAGGATGAACTGGTCATGGAGCTCTGGGGTGACATTTTGGAGCAAAAAAAAGCAAAAATCCCCAGAGAACATTTTAAAGATCTTTATCTTTGGGGCAGAGAGCGAGGCATTTTCCCCAATGCAGAGAAAGCATTTTCGAAGACATTATGGCACTCTTTGGGAGAAAGTCTGCACGAGACTCTTTACTCTGGTAATGGCAGACCTGGCCAATTTAATAATATGCTGGAAGAGACTTGTTGCGGTGCTTCAAAGTTGTGGAGGGACTTCCAGTTTAACTCCCAGTTCTGAGGTTTCTGCGAGTGGAGACAGCGCTCAAAGTGATCTGGAATCCGACGCAGAGACTGATGACAGAGTCCTGCTGGACACAGACAGCACAGGAGATGGGGCAGACCGTGAATCTAGCCGTGCATTGTAATCCCCCCCCACCTGCCCAAGCCGCCGAGTTCGATTCGGCTTCCGCTTCTGATCGTGGGTTTGACCCTTGGGGAAGGGGCTGGGACTCCCCTGCACTGCGTCACAGGTGCCCAGCAGGAGTGGGGTGGGCTCGGGACCCCCGGGACCCCTCCTGACCCCGCCCCGCAGGCGCCGCGTCCCTCAGCGCCCGGAAGCCTGTCCAATGGCGGGGAACAGCCCATGCCCCATGCATTTCCTGCGGTGGGGGGAGGGGTGCACAGCCGAGGCTCCGCCCATGCTGGTGGCGGAATCGGGTTTGCAAGGTTCGGTCACTACGAAGTGCTCGCACTGCGGTGTGGCTACGCGGTACCCCCTCGGCCACGTCGATGCCGTGGTTACGGCCCCGGCTGATGGTGGCGCCACACCCACATCGAAACTAGCCCCCGCCATCGGGGAGTGGGCAGGTCCCCTGTCGGCTCCTCGCTGCCCGCCGCGCCTGCGCGGCCGGAGGAAGCGTCAGCGTCTGCGCAGCTGGCGGGGGCGCCGGCAGGCGCGGTTTGCGTAGACCTGCTTTCGGATCCCGTCCCCGCGGGGGGTAGCTCGTTCCCCTCCGCCCAATGCGAGCGGCGCCCCCCGTGCGCGCTCGCGTCAAGGCTCCACCGCCCCCCGCCCCGTCTCTTCCTGCAGCGCCGGGCGGGGGTGGGGCCGGGGCTCAGTCGGCCATTCCTTTCCCCGCCCCGTCTCTGCGGCACAAGGGAATGGTGCCGGGGCGGCGCAGGCCCTGCCTCCCCTTGCATCGGCTCTCCTGGCGCCGGGTAGGGGCGGTGCCGGATCGTTGCTGGCGTTGCCGGCCCTGGCGGCCCTCCCCCCGCCAGCTCCCCTCCCGGTGCAGGGCATGGGCAGTGCCGAATTTCTTTCGGCGCCCCTTCCTCCTGCGCTGGCTTTGGATGCATCCTCTGTTTCCGTGCCGCAGACGCCTGCAAACCCCACCGTGGCTGGTGCGGCTTCGGCGGCTGCCTCGCAACCCCCACCCTCTAGTGAGTCCGGGAATGCCGTGTCGATGGCCCCCCTGGTATTCACCCTTGGGTCAGGGGGCAGCACAGCCGTCACGGCTCGAAGTAGGGGCCCCCGAAGTGGTGCTCTCTTCAGCCAACCACTGGACCCTTCCCCCATGCCAGGTCACGGTCCGTCCCAGGGACCTCAAGCGTTTCTGGGATGAAGTGAAATCCAAAGTTTTGGAAATGGGGGACTGGGACATGGTAGACCAGTTCATGGGGCCTGGAGAGGGTCCTTCTGGTTCTGCAAGCACTGAAAGGAATGTGGTATCGGGTGCTGTGAATCCAGGACAAGTATCTGCTTCTGTTCCTGTGACATCCATGGAGCAGACCCAAACAGATACTGTCACCTTGCAAGGAGGTGTTCAGACTTTTCCTGTACTTAGGGGTAATCCTAGCGCAGGACAGCCTAACACCCACCATGTTTTGTCATGGAAAGCTATGGTAGACCTATGGGATAAGTTGGACAAGTATGGTCTGGGTTCTTCTGAACTGATGCAGATGATTCGAGTCATGAATACGGACATATTGGCACCATATGATATCAGGCAACTGGCTCAGGTGTTGTTTCAACCTCTCCACGTTGAGGTGTTTGAATCTAGTTGGAATCAATTGGCTATCAAAGTGATAGCACAAAATAGTCAATTGATCCCGCAGGACCCCAGGCGTGCAGTTGGAGTTGATGTGTTCACAGGTGTCGGCTGTGAACACACCATGGCTCCCAGCTGCAGAGTAGAGCATGTTCTTCACATCTGGTCCCCTCCTGACTGGGCCAAGGGCTACTGCATGAGCAATCTCCTGCTTGATCTGGGCAAAAGCTTGTTGCTGTTCAGGGCCCCACTGGAAAGTGTTCTTCTTGCAGGTGACTAGGTAGAGAGGGCTCACAATCTGAGCTCACAATCTTGGTGGATGAAGGGGAGTGGAAATGGGTTCCTACCCAGGGAGGTAATAAAAATTCCTCCTGATCCCCATCATCTACCCAGCTGCCACTTCAGAATAGGTATGAGGCCCTGGATGAGGAGGGTCAGCCAGATGGCATAGAAGAAAATTATCTGCCCAGTGAGCCTCCCAATTATGCTTCGTCCATTAGACGGATCACAACTTCTAGTATTAAAGAGAAAAGAAGGGTAGTCGTGGTAGGTGACTCCCTTCTGAGGGAAATAGGGGGCCCTGTGTGTTGACCAGACCCATCCCACAGGGAGGTCTCTTGCCTCCCTGGGGCCTGGGTATGGAATATTACCAAGAGACTCCCTGGGCTGATTCAGCCCTCATTATTACCCACTGCTGATACTCCAGGCTGGCAGTGATGAGATTGAAAAGAAGAGCACCAGGGCAATTAAGAGGGACTTCAGGGCACTGAGTCGGGTGGTTGATAGGGCAGGAGCACAGATAGTGTTTTACTCAGTCCCTTTGGTGGCAGAGACAAATGATGAAAGGAATAGGAGAGCCCACATTATCAACAAGTGGCTCAAGGGTTGGTGTCATCAGCAGAATTTTGGGTTCTTTGATCATGGGGCAATTTTCACGGCACCTGGCCTGCTGGAGCCAGATGGGGTCTATCTATCTGTTAAGGGCAAAAGGATTCTAGCCCATCAACTGGCAAAACTCACTGAGAGGGCTTTAAACTAGGTTTGAAGGGGGAAGAGGATGCAACTGGGCTCTCCAGAAGCAAGCTCAAGGGTGGTAAGCCAGAGTCAGGGGTGAAATCAGCAGCCCAGCTGAAGTGCATGTATACCAATGCACACAGCATGCACAGCAAACAAGAAGAGCTGGAAGCCATGGTAAGACAGCAAAGCTATGATGTAGTTGCCATCACGGAAACGTGGTGGGACGACTTGCATAGCTGGAACGCTGCACTGGATGGCCACAAGCTCTTCAGAAGAGACAGGAGAGGGAGAAGAGGTGGAGGGGTGGTCCTTTATATTAGGGAGGCTTTTGATGCCATGGGTCTTGAAACTAATGACGATGAAGTTGAATGCCTATGGGTAAGAATTAAGGGGAAGGCCAATAAGGCTGACATCCTGCTGGGAGTCTGTTATCGTCCACCCAACCAGGAAGAAGAGGTGGATAACTTATTCTACAAGCCTCTGGAGGATGTTTCAGGATCACCAGCCTTTGTTCTTGTAGGTGACTTGAACCTACCAGACATCTGCTGGGAACTTAATACAGCAGAAAAGAGGCAGTCCAGGAGGTTCTTAGAGTGTGTGGAGGACAACGTCTTGTCACAGCTGGTGAGCGAGCCCACCAGGGGAGGGACTACTGTTGTTCACAAATAAAGATGAGCTGGTGGGAGATTGTCTTGGTTTAGGGTAAATTTGGGAGGAAACCTCTGAATGGGGTCCTTCCAGAATAGCAAACTCAAGCGGCCCCTCCTTCAACGGGTTCAGGAAAAGATTTCCCTGGAGAAAAGTGGAAAAAACTATTCCTTTAACAATCAAAGTATCTACAAGCACAAAAAAAAAAGAATAACAACATGAAACATTAAAACCTCTCGCTGTCTGAAGAGATGGCAAACCTAGAAAGTCGCTGTTGTAGAGTTTAGCTCGGTTCACTAAGTCTCTTATCAGTCCCTCTGGCATTGGAAAATGTTGTTTTGGGTTTTAGTGGGTTGTAGGTGTGAGCTCCAGGTGTTTTCTGAGATTTTTAGTCTAGAGCAGGTTTAAACAGTTCTAAGAAAAAGAAAAAAAAACCTGTCCAGGGAACTTCTCTGCCTCAGCTAGCTAAAACCAACCAAAAGCAAAGGAGATCTCTGTCTTGCTGTCTGTCTGTGTTGCAGACAACACAGTCCAGGAGAAGAATGCGGAGGAGTGAGTGCAGTTTCTGCAAACAAACTCTGCACTTCTCTTTCTCCTCACTTTGCTCTCGGAACCAGTCTTAAAGGTACAGAATATAATATCCAACATAAACAGAACAGACAAATGGGCATACAAGCATCATCAAGTCACCCAAGGACATTCCACCCCTTATCCCCATATCATCAACATACTACCAAAACTAATATATATTCTAACTCAACACACATACATTATACATACATACATACATATATATGTATACAGTATACAGCTATATACAGACAATGGCAGCGACATTCAGCAAACAGTGATATTTACCCGTAGTTCTCACCCAACAATCAGATCTCCCTGAGGTACACATCGTGTTGTTCTGCATTATCCATCATGTGCAACCTGGTCCCTGAGCAAAGACAACCCCACGGATGGGTTTGTCTGTACTCGCGGCAGAATTGATCCAAAGTGCCTTCCCTAACAAACCTCTCACATGCACCACTGGGACTTTATCTCTGTCTACTCTATGCAGGGGCTCGGACTGGGCAGGGCCTGCTCTGTTGGTGGAGCCTCGCGTGTTAACTAACCAGGTGGCCTTTGCTAGATGCTGCTCCCAATTTTTGAAAGATCCCCCACCCAGTGCTTTCAAGGTGGTTTTTAACAGTCCATTGTATCACTCCACTTTTCTGGCACCTGGTGCATGGTAGGGAATATTGTACACCCACTCAATGCCGTGTTCCCTAGCCCAGGTGTTGATAAAGCTGTTCTTGAAATGAGTCCCATTGTCTGACCTAATCCTCTCAGGGGTACCACGCCTCCAAAGAACTTGCTTTTTGAGGCCTAGAATGGTGTTACGGGCCATAGCCTGAGGCACAGGCATCCCATGGTGGCTTCTACTATTGTGAACACATAGCGCTTACATTGGTGTGCATGGGGCAGTGTAATATAATCAATCTGCCAGGCCTCCCCATACTTATATTTGGACCACTGCCCACTATACTATAGGGGCTTCACCCGCTTGGCCTGCTTGATCGCAGCACACATCTCACAGTCATGGAAAACTTGAGAAATACTGTCCATGGTTAAATTCACCTCTCGGTCTCGTGCCTACTTATAGGTGGCAACTTTACCTTGATGACCTGAGGCATCATGAACCTATTGAGCTAGGAACAACTCTCCCTTGTGTTGCCAATCTAAGTCTATCTTTGTCACCTCTATCTTTGCAGCCTGCTTGTTGTTTCAGTGCTCCTCATTAGCTCTACTCTTGGGGACATGGGCACCTACATGGCAGACTTTCACAGGTAGTTTCTCTGCCCTGATAGCGATGTCTTTCCACTCTTCAGCAGCCCAAATTGGTTTTCCTCTATGCTGCCAATTAGTCTTTTTCCACTTCTCTAGTCATCCTCACAGAGCATTGGCTACCATCCATGAATTAGTATAGAGGTAGAGCTTTGGCCACTTCTCTCGTTCAGCAATGTCTAGGGCCAATTGAACGGCTTTGAGTTCAGTGAGTTGGCTTGACTCACTTTCTCCTTCAGTAGCTTGTGCGGCTTGTCGTGTGGGGATCCATATGGCTGCTTTCCACTTTCATTTCATCCCTACAATGCGACAAGAACCACCTGTAAAAAGAGTGTAAAGTGTTTCTTCTGCTGGCAGTTGGTTATATGGTGGAGCTTCTTCAGCACATGTCACTTGCTCTAGTTTCTCTTCATCAGTAAGACTAAAGTTTTCACTTTCAGGTTAATTTGTAATTATCTCCAAAATCCCAGGGCTGTTCAGTTTTCCAATACAGGTGCTCTGTGTGATGACAGCAATCCACTTACTCCATGTAGCATTGGTGGCATGGTGGGCAGAGGGAACCTCTGCTTTCAACATTCACCCCAGCATCAGAAGTCGGGGTGCCAGGAGGAGTTGTATTTCAGTGCCTATTACCTCTGAGGCACCTTGAACTCCTTCATAGGCTGCTAAAATTTCCTTCTGTGTTGGAGTATAGCTGGCTTCAGACCCTCTGTAGCTTCGACTCCAGAATCCCAGTGGTCAGCCTCGAGTCTCCCCAGGCACCTTCTGCCAAAGGCTCCATGACAGACCATGGCTCCCAGCTGCAGAGTAGAGCATGTTCTTCACATCTGGTCCCCTCCTGACTGGGCCAAGGGCTACTGCATGAGCAATCTCCTGCTTGATCTGGGCAAAAGCTTGTTGCTGTTCAGGGCCCCACTGGAAAGTGTTCTTCTTGCAGGTGACTAGGTAGAGAGGGCTCACAATCTGGTTGTACTCAGGAATATGCATTCTCCAAAAGCCTATGGCACCTAGGAAAGCTTGTGTTTCCTTCTTGTTGGTTGGTGGAGACATTGCTGTGATCTTGTTGATAACCTCAGTGAGAATCTGACGCCGTCCATCTTGCTACTTTTTTCAAACAGTTCTGCTGCAGTGTTCCCCCACACAATGATGTCATCAATGTACTGCAGACATTCTGAAGCCTCACTCTTTTTTAGTGCAGTCTGAATCAGTTCATGGCAGATGGTAGGACTGTGCTTCCACCCCTGGGGCAATCGGTTCCAGGTGTACTGCACTCCCCTCCACATGAAAGGCAAACTGAGGCCTGCATTCTGCTGCCAAAGGAACGGAGAAAAATGCATTGGCAATATCAATAGTGGTGTACCACTTTGCTGCCTTGGACTCCAGCTCATACTGGAGCTCTAACAGTCACTTCATTCAAGGCATGATAGCCTACAGTCAATCTTCATTCTCCTTCAGATCTTCCCACAGGCCAAATGGGGCTGTTGAAGGGTGAGTGCGTTTTGCTGACCACCCCTTGGCTCTCCAGTTCATGGATCATCTTGTGGAAGGGGACCACAGCATCTCGAGTTGTTCCGTACTGTCGGCGGTGCACTGTTGAAGTGGTAATTGGTACTTGTGGCTCTTCCCCCTTCTGGAGTCCTACTGCAGATGGGTTCTCTGATAGTCCAGGCAAAGTGTTCAATTGCTTAACGCCCTCTGTCTCTACAGCTGCTATCCCGAACGCCCACCTGAGTCCCTTTGGGTCTTTGAAATAACCATTTTGGAGGAAATCTCTGCCTAAAATGCATGGGGCCTCTGGGCCAGTCACGGTAGGGTGCTTCTTCCACTTATTTTTAGTCAGGCTTACATTAGCTTCTACCAAAGCAAAATCCTGTGATCCCCCTGTCATGCCAGTAATAGAAACAGATTCTGCCCCCACATGTCATGATGGGAATAATGTGCACTGGGCACCAGTGTCAACCAAGGCCTCGTATTTTTGTGGTTCTGATGTGCCAGGCCAACTAATCTACACAGTCTAAAAAAAACGGCTTTCCTTAGCCTCTACCTGGTGAGAGGCAGGGCCCCTCTAAGCCTGGTTATTCTTCTTTCCCTGGGCAACTGGATTTGCTTCCTTCTTGGTGGAACTTCCTCTCTGAGTCTTGCCTTCCAACAATTCACACAGCCGTTGTGCCAGAGCAGCAGTAGATTTTCCATCCCATCTCTTCATGTTTTCTCTGCAATCACGCAGGAAGAACCACAGCTCAGATCGTGGAGTGTACCCTCTCTCCCTATCTGGGGGACATCTGTGTTTGGTACCAGAACCTCTGATCTGTACTGCAGAGACTTGGAGAAGGTCCTCTTTAATCTCCTCCTTGAGTTTTTTGTGATTCTCCTCTATCTTCTAATTTCTTCATACGTGTTTCTAAAGCCGAGATTCTGGCATGTGTTGGGCCATGCACGGCATCTGCATATGCTCAGAGCTTCTTCGCTATATCAAGCACAGTTTCCTCCGTGTCATCCCGCTTCATTATTGCTAAAGCAGAAGCGTATTCTTGTGCCCCAAGTCGTACAAGTTTTTGCCACATCACGGATGTACATGGTACCAAGTCTGAGTTCCTAGTGTTTACGTCATTTGAGAAGACAATCTCTGCCACTGCCATTTCTCTTAAGCGTTCAATCTCTTGTTCTATGGTCTTCCACTGGGTTTGCTGCATATAGAGATCGTCTGCACGTAGATATTTTTGTGCCACACTTCCCAGGATCCCTTCCCAGAGACAGTGAGGGTTAGGCCCCCTCATCATTCCTTGGTCGATAACCAGATTATGTGACAAGGATCCTAAATGCCTCTCTTCAGTGTCACCCAGAATTGTGGCCTCGCCTGCAGCATCCCTGTCTCGGTTTGGGAAGACAGGTATCTGCCAGGGAAAGCTGGAGTTTCTCTTGGAATGGAGAATGTAAACCACCCCCCCCCCTTTTTCCATTTATAAATTTGCAGTTAGAGGCTTTTAGGCAAAGATTTGGGGATAGAAATAGCAGTTCTTTACTAGTATGTATAACAAAGCAAACAAAACCAACAACTACAGCATTAATAACAAAACAGTACCAAGAACCTTGAGGGCTTTGCTTCACAAAAACTCAGGGGAGTTCAGTCTCGGTGCCCCTGCAGGATCCTCAGAGCACCAAGCTGGAAACAGTGGAAAAGTCACGGGCTGGTGGCTGAATGGCAGGATGTCCCGGCAGGGCAGGGGGGTGCAGGGTCACACTGAAGCAAATAGAGCAGCACCGAAGAAGCCGCGACAGCAGGGCAGGGCTGACCCAGCTCCAGCAGGGCAGGCGGAGAAGCTCAGAAATTCCAAGGCAAGAGAGCAGATGATGGTAGATTTCCCAGGGCCAGACTTTCTGGTGACAGTGAGCTCCTCTTGCAGCAAGCAGCAACCCAGCCGTTCTCTCTCCCCGAACGCTGAAAAAACAGAGACCGGAGCTGCTTCCAGCTCTGTCCTTTACCTGCCCCAAAACTGGAGTTATCTCCCCCTCCGAGCTTTGGCCACATCTTTGTTTTGGTCAAGTACTCTTAAGTATCCAACACTTAGTCTCCTTAGTAACTTATGGGGAAAAGAATTCTTTAGAGTAAAAAAAAGGAACAAACCTAACCCCCAACAATCCCAAAGACGGACTAACTAACTAATTATAGATTCATCAGGTCATTTAGTGTAATCCTTTCTTAGGCCACGAAGGTCCTTCAGGGAAAAGGACTCAGTAGTGGCTTCTGATCTTGTGCCAGTTGGTTTGGCTTCTGATTTTATGTCAAGAGATATTGAGGGTCCTTCTCCCGCATCATCATCATCATACACTTCTCGATCGGTCTTGTCTGTGTGCTTTCCACTTCTTGTGCTAGTAGCAACAGCCATTGGTTGAGGCTTACTGTCTGGTTTAGTTTCTGGCTTAGACACACTGGTTTAGCTGCTGGCTTAGGCTCACTGTCTGGTTTAGCTGCTGGCTTCGCTGCAACCTGAGCAGCTGGGGTGTTGGCTGCAGGCTGAGTGACTGGGGGAGCTCCTGTGGCCCACTGGGGCCTGGACCTCGGCATTTTCCAGTGACAAACTGATAAGAGACTGAGCTAGTCGAGCTATGCTCCACGACAAAGACTTTCTGGGTTTGCCATCTCTTCGGACAGCGAGAGGTTTTATTGCTTCATATTATTCATTTTTTTTTGTGCTTGTGGATACTTTGATTGTTAAATAAATAGTTTTTTCCACTTTTCTCTGAGGAAACTTTTTTCCCGAATCAGTTGGGAGAGGGGCCACTTGGATTTGTTATTCTGGAGGGACCCCATTCAGAGGTTTTCTCCCAAATTTGCCCTAAACCAGGATACCTCAGAAGGCAGTCACCCACTACAACCACCCTTCTTTTTTTCTTAATACCTGTAGTTGTGATCCATCTAGATAGACCTTCATCTCCACTGTCATCTGCCTGATCCTTGAGTTCCAGAGCCTCACATCTATTCTGTAAGGGCACCTGGGAAGGCAAGGGAGGCCAGGAGGGGATTCTTCTATGTCCCTGAGTAGGGGTCTGTTTCCATTCCCCCCCCATCTTTTAGGTCCTCTCCTGCGTGATGGCAAGAGGGTCAGGGCTCCTCTGATGCAGCAATGGGGAACAAAGGCACGGACCCCCTTGTGCATGTGAAGGGAATCACTTTATTGTAGAAGTTACCCCCCTTTAATACCTTTAATCTTAACCAGACAAAACCAAAACATAACAGGAGAAGAGCACCCATTAGCTGGCTCAGCTGCAGTGTGCTGTCCATGAGTCATAACTCTCTCTCACCCTCCAACTGACCTCCAACTGTCCAGCCTGCAGCTGTGCCTTCCTACAGTGCTTTATGGTAAACATGGGCTTTAATAACTTTAACAATTATAACGCCATATCCTACACTCTGACTCCTGCTGAGCTGAAATCCAGGTAGACAACATCCACAGCCTTTCCCTCATCCACTAGGTGAGTCCCCTGTTCATAGAAGGACCTGACTTTAATAAACCCATGCTGTCTGGGTCTGATCCCCTGGTTGTTCAGCACGTGCCGTGTGATCACACTCAAGGTAATCTGTTCCATAACCTTCCCTGGACCAGAAGTTAGGCTGACAGGCCTGTAGTTCCCCAGATCATTCTTTGGACCCTTCTTGTGGATGGGTATCACATTGGCTAGTTGTTTTGGTTTGGGACAAATTTGGAAGGGAACTTTTAAAGGGATGACAGGGAGGAGACTGTGGGCCATAGGCATGAGCTCTCATTGTTTTTTTGGGGTTTTCGATCTAGAGCAATATTGATCAGTTTCAAGAAAAAGAAAAGCCACAGTCCAGGGAACTTCTTTGCCTCAGCTAGCTAAAAAAATTAATTAAAAGTAAAGGAGAGCTTTCTTTAGCTGTCTGTGTTGCAGACAACACAGTTCATGAGAGAGGAAGCTTACCAGATAAAATACCAGGAAAGTGGTCTCTAACATTCAGGGGAAACTGAACATTCTCAAAAAGTGACATAACAGATTCAAAGGAGAAGAAGGAAAGGCTGAAAATCCTCATCCCCTGCTCCTCCTCTAACAAACTGGGTGCAATTACTAATAAACCCCCAAAATATGCTGCTGGAACTAGGACGCAGGATAGGACAAAGAAACCATAAACTATACATATCTTGAACAGACTCCAGTACCTTTGTACACTCCCTATAAATCATTATCACCATGCCCAGCAAAATAGCAACCCGAATTTGTGCGCCTCTTCTGTAAATGCTACGTGTTAGGGAGAATATTTGAGCTATCTCCAGATAAGAAAATAAGCCTAGGGACCAGAAGGGTATTAAAACTTCAAACAGGCTTAGGCACCAGAGAAACATGAAGAACTCCACCCAGAGAGACAGTATAAATTCAAGCAGCATGGCTACTGACTGCTTTACCCCAATACAGAGTAAGTGAAACCAAAATTCAATCAGTATAGGTTTTTTCCACTTTCTCGAGCCCCACATTGGGCACCAAAAAGTATTTGTCCTGGTTTGGGACAAATTTGGAAGGAAACTTCTAAAGGGATGTTCCCTAAAGGGCAAAATTCAGCGGCCCTTCCTCCCACCTGTTTGGGAGATAAACTTCTTTCAAGAAAAGTGAAAAAACCCTCTTTATTTAACAAGCAAAGTATTCACAAATGTGGAAAAATGAATAATATTAAACAATGGAATCTTTCGTTGTTCTGAAGAGATGGTAAATTCAGAGAGAGTCCTTTTCGTGGGGTGTAGTTTGGCTATCTCAGTCCCTTATCAGTCCCTCCTCTGCTGGAAAATGCCGTGTCCCGGGCCCTGTTGGGACACAGGTATGAGCTCCCAGTGTTTTTCTGGGTTTTTGGTCCAGAGCAAGGCTGATCAGTTCCAAGAAAAAGAAAAGTCACAGTCTGTGGAACTTCTCTGCCTCAGCTAGCTAAAAAAAACCTAACTAAAAGTAGAGTGCTCTCTTCTGCTGTCCGTGCTGCAGACAACAGTTTGTGAGAGAGCTAAAGCTCTTATCTCTCTTTTTGAATACAGCCGCCTCAGACATTCCACCACTTTTCTTTCTCCCCCCCCTTCATGCTCAGATCTAGTTTTAAAAGCACAAAACTTATTTCTGGGCTAAACAGATGAATGGGGATACAATTCAGCATCATAAAGTCACCCCAGGACACTAGTCTAATGTTGAACTTATCTGTTGTATAGAACAAGAAGTGGTACAGAAAACTGGCATAGATATATATATTTATTTATTGACTTTTTGCTTTGATTTTGATAACATCTTGTAGAAATCAGAGCTAATACAGTTCTATGAAATTTTTTCCACAAAATATCTTGAGGGAAGTATGGAGTAATTGGGTGTTGAAAAAATGTACTGCAGAAACAGCTCTAGACAAGTACAGTCTATTACTCAGGAAGCTGTAACATGTAAATATGTAAAGTGCATCTCTGAAATATAATGCTACAGAAATTCTTAGTCTGAGCGTCATCAGCACAAGGACATTTATTGGCATTGGTGGAAACATTTTGGGGATAGGGAGATTGTTTCTCTTTATCTTTGCTTTGTTAAAGTGAAATATAGCACTAAAAATGTGATGGGGAGCTGGTCTCTGTTTCGGAGAATTACAGAAAATCCTCATCCTTCTCAATGGCCTGTAAATATTTTTGTCCTATTGAGTCTTCCTGGAAAACAACTTTGCCTCAATGCATCCCATACCTGTAAGGAAAATGGTATATTTTTTAGCCCCAAACAAATTAGACTATGTCAAGCAAATTGGCAGATGAGAACATTAAAAGATGAAAAGGGATCCAAGAGTTTCTTTTGTTTTGAACATTTGATTATTCTTTAGAAGAGTACAGGATATTCACATTTTTTTTAATCAAAAGTAATTCAATCCTCTCCTAACTTTCATTTTATGAAGCTAAATAAGCTGGCTTATTTAAATGTCTTTTGATTTGTCACTTCCTCTCTGAGAGTGGATGCTGTACTATCCTGTGAGACTCTGCATCTGAAAGACTCGTGTACCCCAATCACCCCAACCTGCTTGCTTTCTTCAGTTTCCCCAGCAGTTTAGACACTTCTGAGATTTATCCCCTGGTGGGAATAGGAACCCAAGAGAGATGGATTATATTTAAGGATGATCTCCTTCAAACTTAGGAACAATGCATCCCTACAAAGAGGAGATCAGGGAAGAAAGCCAGGAGGCATGCATGAATGAGCAAGGAGCTCCTGGAAAAACTCAAACACAAAGAGGTAGCTTGCAGAGGGTGGAAGCAGGGAAAGGCATGTGTTAGTTTGAAAGACAGGTGTCTGCCAAGGAAGGCAGGAACCTCTTTTGGAATGGAAAATGTGACCCCCCCCTTCCCTCCAAATTATTATAACTTTGAAATTATGGGGCTTTCAGGCAAAGATATGGGAAAAGAAATAACAGTTCTTTACTAGTGTATATATATGTATAACAAGGCAAACAAACAACAACAAAGGCAGCAACAACAAACAGAACCAGAAACCCAGTAACAGCCTTCTTGGCTGCAGGCACTTTCCCCTTTGGTGTAGTTACAACCACAACTGGCAGGGGTGGTGGCGGGCTCCCGGTGGACAGGGAAGGTGCAATGATTAGCCTGCGGCTGCAGGGCGAGTTCAGAGACTTCTCCATGTGGTTAATGGGGGCTTGGCCGAGACAGGAAGTCACAAGCCGCAGCCGGTCATGATTGCCGAGCAGAGGTGACCTGTACGGGGACACCCCACACGTTGGCTCCAGACTCCTCCCCTCCCCCCAACTGGCCAGGAAACAAAAATGGATCAAGCAGACTTGCAGTGCAGGAACACCACAGTAGACGGGGATCTTGGAGTCCAACATGTGAAAAATGAGGTTCACCTTCCTGGTAAAATTTAAAAAGTTTAATTAAAGACAATAGGAAACAAAGATAAAGCAAAGGGTTAATGGCCGGGTGCTTGGCATTCAGCCACGAGCACCCCTACTATCTTCGGAGACATTTCTTAAGTACCTTTTCTATTACATCATCCTGTTGCATATTCATAAACCATTACGCATATGCATACTTTCCAAGAAACTGTTTAGTGTGGCCCTCCTTGGGTCTGCCTTTTTAGAGTATGCATGTTTCTTGGCTGTGGTTCTAGTCCCGCTTTTTTATCACCTCCAGTTTGGGCCTTGGTCCATACTTTCCTCAGATGGCAGGTGCTGATAGTTGGCATATCAGTAGCAGGGTCCTCATCATATGTTCACTGGATGTTATCCCAACCAAACAGAGAGTTCAATTGTAAGCATAACTATATATCAGCTATCCCACTACCATGTCTAAGTAAAAAAATAAAAACTATATCCTTACAGCAGAGTTATTCCAACATTATACATATAGCATTCATCTTAATATTTGCGAAAAGCCAACTTTATATTATGTATTTATAACAAACACACAGGAGTGGCCACAGAAACACATCAGGGGCAGAGGGTCCGGCGAGAGCCAGTCCCGATGTTTCAGCACCACGCACTGGTTCTAAGCTCTGAGGGGTCAGGTGGCAGGGAAACAAGCAAACAGCTCCTTCTGCCCCCGAATCCAGAAACTTGACTCCACAGTAAACCAGCCAAACCTGCGGAGCACCCCCCTTACCTTTTCTTTCTCGAGGTATCACCCCTAACCTGCTCTTAGACAGGGCCATTTAAATGGAATGTTGCAACACCCAGCTACATATTTTGTTTCCTAATTGCCCCATTTGTCTCTCAGGCAACGCCATCCCCCCACATTGTCCTTCTTCCAGGCAACAGATGGGAAAAAATTCACTGACAAAACCAAACCCAGAACAGGTAGCCTGGGAGCGATACAGAGAGATTGTCTGAGATTATAAGGATGTGGTTAGGAAAGCTAAAGCACTGGCAGAAGTAAATCTGGACAAGGACATCAAGGGTAAAAAAAGAGTTTCTTTACGTGAAAAACAAGCTTCACTTTCTTGGTAAAATTTAAAAAGTTTAATAAAAAGATAATAGGAGATAGAAATGTTATAAATACATATTATAAAGTTGGCTTTTTGCAAATATTAAAATGAATGTTCTAAGAAATAAAATACAAGTTTCCGAGTTCAGTTAAGTAGAGTGCCTTCTCAGTCAGATACTGTTTACCTTGCCTGTGGTAAGGCTTTTCTCTGTTAAATACCGTTTAGCTCAGACCTATTGTTATTGTAATCGCAAATGCCTTCCCTAAATGTTTTCTCTGTTAAATGTTAATTACCTGAGACCCCTTTCTTTGTAACTGTATCCTTTCCTAAATAGCCCCTGGCCCGGCTGCCTCTCCCTGCGGTTTCAAAAACAATGAGCCAACACAAAACCAAGGACTAATAATAACCACTCTGGGTCGGCAGAACCATAGAGAACCTCACACCAATCAGAGCTGGGTTCCATCTTGTCACCATTACTTAAAAAGTACCCTCTACACAGGACTACCCTAGACTTTCCAATGAGCCAGCATCTTACTAGGGTTTTCCCAAGGACTCTCGTGAGGAGGGAGCCCCAGCCTTGCCGTGTTGTTAGCGTAGGAAAAAACACACAATCACGGAGTGATTGTCTGCGGTGCTTTACTGAAGAGCTCTGAGAGTCAGGGGTCAGAAGACCCAAATCTTGACTCCCCCCGAAGTCCGAAAATAGACACAGTTTTATACTTTCTTATTACATAAGTATACATGTTAAACATTAAACCCCATTGTTCTATTGCTTCTACCCAAGCATGAATTTAGAACAATCGATATTTTTAGGATTCGTGTTTCAAACTCTTATGATTTGAATTTAAGATCCCCATGATTTGTGTTTAAGATAATAATCATATTTAGTTACCAGATGCTTACAATTAACAATAAGGTAATTTATCAGTGATTATGATATGGGTACAGGTTCACCTTAACTTACAAAAGAACATCTAATTCTATTTTAAGCCTTAACATTATATGCATTCCCCTTCCCCCCCCTTTTGGTTGCCTAGGCAAGCTATACCTGTGTCCTGGGTTGACGGTGCCTCCTATCCCAATCGTGCAGCTTTCTCTCTATGTACTACACTGTTATGTCTAACAGCTGCCCCCCCCCTCCCTCGGCGGGCTGTTTTGCCGCGGTGGGGCTA
>JANPWX010017221.1:39329-95710 GCA_024734555.1 Trochalopteron elliotii
TAACAGGGCAATCTTCAAGCGTTAGCATAACTACTACTACTACATTATTTAATTTCTTCCAACTCCCCTTTGGTAACAGTATGCCCGGGCTATCAACCACTTCTTTTCTTTAACTCAATCACCCTCCATCCATCCCTGGGGAGTCACCCCCTTCTTCTCCCAGCGTCTTTCAGATGACAATGGTGAAAATTCACTAAGAAGCCTAAACCCATAACAGATACACTCAGTAGTGAATAAATTTAATCCCTAAGTTTTGCCTCCAATTACACCAGTTGCAGAACTATCCAATTAATATATTCTTGTTAAGGTGGAGTTAGTCTGAAATACATGCATACTACCAAGAATGAAATAGCTATTCATTCAATTTTGTTACAACACTAGGTTTTTTAACCTGTTGCTACCTAAAGCTGATACATAATGACTAAAATATGTCAGTCAGTCAAGACAGGAACTTGATATCAAAGAGTGAGTCATCTGTTTTACTACAGGTAATTTCTCTGAAACAATTACAAGGTGATTTTTTTTCTGGTATTAGGTAATCCTTACTAAATTTTTTAAAACAAAAAATAAAAAGGATGGAACGAAAGCTTGAATGAGTAACTGTGACAAACTAACTGAAGAAATCTTATTAATTTAATATTGTTGAATGTGTTGTGTGCAAAGCAGCTTGGAAACCAGAGTGAGAGAAACAGAAAATTTTAAAATACTGTAAGCTTTAAATAAAATATAAAACCATGCTCTGTGTGTGGGGACAGGACCATTACACATAAGTCGGTATTTGATATCTGCATATAATTACAGGAAGTTTGTAGAAGGTGCCATGAAACTTGTCAATTATCAGTAGTCAGAAAATGCAGATAACATACATAATTCATCAGCATACTGCACGTTGTTGCTAAGTGAAATTAATGGGCAAGGAGACTTGCTCCTTTTTAATGCCTTTATTAAGAGCAGCTCTAGGTGGGGGGCTCAAGGGGCTGCGCACACTGCCACTGCTCCCGATGGAGGGGAAGAGACATTCAGCTCTTCCACACGTCCAAGCTGGGGCTTCCTTCTCCCAGGAGTCCCTCGAAATCCACTGGCTTGATGGAAAGTCTGGGGGAGTCTTGTGTAGAGGATACTTTTGAAGTTATGGTGACAAGATGGAAACCAGGTCTGATTGGTGTGAGATTCTTCATGGTTCTGCTGACTTAGAGTGGTTATTTTTAGTTTTTGGTTTGTCTTGGCTCGTCGTTTTTTAGGGGTTCTAAGTCCGAATCGTGTCCCATGAGTATTTGAGGTTTTTTTATTTGCATGTCAGGTGGTGCCATCGGTTGCTTTGGTGGTTGCTAGGGCAGGAGTGGTGGTTGCTATGGCAGGAGTAGCAGTGAGGACAGTTACAAAGAAAGGGGTTTCAGGCAATTAACATTTGACAGACAAAACATTTAGGGAAGGTATTTCTAATTACCATAACAATCGGTCTGAGCTAAACGACAGAGAAAAGCCTTACTATAGGCAAGGCAAAACTGAACTCAGAAATTGTTATTTTGTTTCTTACACTAGGCTGACTGATTTAACTTCATAATGCAACTGCTTATTCAAAACAAGACATTTAAATTCAAATTAAATACTTTTGCATCTTCAAAATGTGTTCAGTTCTACTGTTCAGATGTATATATATGCATTGCTAAATGCAAGGAAGACTACAACTCCACAAATTTATATGCACATAAAAATCTGTTTTATTATGAGGAAAAAAGCAGCATTATCAATACCTGTCAGCGCTTATATTCTTTCATTCGTGTTAGTCAACTCTGAATTTTAATAGAAAACACTTAAGAATTAAAATTATTTTAATGCCCTTAATATATTTGTTATTTATTCTGTCATGTAAATTATTTTAATATATGCAAGTATACATTTAAATTAATTTCAAATAGTGCAGCAGTAAATTCTGCTTGATTTCTCCTGCTATAGCCTTTAATTGTGCCTGCTTGAAGTCAGAGGGATATAAATAAAAAGCCATCTGTCTAGATAAGGGCTAGCAATAAGTGTGAATTAGATATTTCATGGAGGGTTTTCATGCTTTTTTCTGATGTGTGTCCTTAATTAAAATTAAAAAAAAAATCTTCCAAGATTAAAGAAGCCTCGTAGAATACAGAGGTTCTGGAAATTTTTACTATTCATTGCTTGCATATGAAGAGACAGAAAAGGATGAGGAAAGCATTGGGTTGCTTGTTCTACTGGATACACAGCAATAGGCCTGGACAGAGATTACAGATGGTATAGTCTTGTTAAGCTGTGTTTGTTCCCTCTTGCATGGCAGTGTCCAGCTTTTGCTGCCTGATGTTCATATGCCATTCAGGCTGATAGGATGTTGACATTTTTTTAAAGTGGCACTACTACTTAAAGGAGAGAAGGAACAATCAATTTTCACACCCTTTGAATTTGAAACCTTTCAGCAAAACACTAGGGGCATTTGGAGTCTCTGTTTAGGGACTGCTCAAACTAGAAGAGTTGAGGTGATTGTCAATACACAGCTCTATCACTTTCCTCAGCTAATATCACTGAAGCAATTGGTATTATTCTAGTCTCTAGGTGTAGCTGTTCCAACAGCAGTAGTGAGCATGGTTTGACTTTGGTCTAACACACTTTGTAGGCTAGGCTAAGATTAAATGGAGCATGCTCAAACAGGGAAAAACAGGATCACAAGGAAAGCAGGAATGTTAAGACTGTGGGGATTTTTAGGTTATTATTTTTCTCTGTCTTTTTTTTTTAAGGCAGCATGAACTAGCACTGACATGAAATAGGAGCAATAGAAAAGGGTAGGAATAAAGCTTTATAGTTGTAGAAGGCAGACCAGACAGGTCAGGATGTCAGGTGGCAAGGAAGAATAACAAAAATCTAGTGAATCCAGAGGGACCTGGACAGGCTTGAGAGATGGGCCTGTGAGAACCTCATGAAGTTCAACAAGGCCAAGTGCAAAGTCCTGCACCTGGGTCGGGGCAATCCCAAGCACAAATACAGGATGGGCAGAAAATGGATTGAGAACAAATGGGTTCCTTTTGCCTAACTAGGCTCTGTTAGGTAATACAACTATAGCTATTGTCCAAAGCAACTAACCTGGGATCCCCTTACTAAGTCTGTGATGGTTTGAAAGCAAAACTAGTGAGAGGCTCCAAGTCAGAAATACAATTTAATAGGAAAAGAAAAAAAGGAAATAAAATAAATGCAATAATGCAAAAGACCCCTGACAGAGTCAGAATACAACCTGAGCAAGATGATGGAAGCAGCAATCCCGTAGAAAGGTCTGGTAGCTCTGATCCTCTGTAGATCCAGTGGGTAAGGTACCCCGTATTGTCCCAGATCCCAGATTATATGCAGGTGAGAATGCTTGGCTCCTCCCCCTGGGTGGAGCATCTCACAATGGGATAATGAGTCATACAGGGGGGTCCTTGATGGCCCATTAACGGGAGATAACTCCTGGTGGGAGTTATCTGTAAGTCATCAGCAGGCCATTAACAGAAAACACGTTATCAAAAGACCCATTAGCAGAAGACACCTTAACAAAAGACACCCTAACAGAAAGAGGGAGGGGAGAGTCTGGAAGAATGCTGCTTCAGCAATTGGTTTCAACAGTTCATGAAGATGGTGGTAGAATACTCCGTGCACGTTCTACACCACAACCCAGGACAAAGTCCCATTACTGTAGTAGGACCTGACAAATATTGTCAAAATACCTCTCACAATTTGTGATTGTAAACACCTAGTCTCTTTAGATTGTTGATTCATAGCTCATTCTTGTTTACACATCTCCAAGAAAATATGACGAAGGAGGAAAAAGCAAAAATACTCTCCTTCCCTAAAAGGAGGGTTTAGGGCTTAGCACTAGCTAGTGAATTCTTAAAGTATCTAGTAGGGTATTAAATGGAGGGGATGATGCAGAGGAAACATGAAACAGCTGGCACTAGAGATGTAAAAGATGACTTTTGTGTGGCAGCAAAAAAGTTCATGTCCTAAAATCCAGTATTCTCTCATTTATCAATGCTTTTACTCATGCATACAAGGAAAAGTTACTTTTAAGCCTAGATGGATGCAAAGTCTTGGCAAGATGTAAAGACAGCCAGACCAGTGCTTTATTATGAACAAGCTGGAATGAAATTTTATTCTTTTTCTCATTGACCTATTAAGGATGTTTTTTGAGTATAGACAGAAACTTCTGTAAGTCACTAAAGGTGTTCTCATTGGGTAGTAGTCATGGATTATGCCTGAGCCAGGACAGAATGTAATTTATAGAAAAGGTGTTTATATCTATGCCCTGCTGTTACTAATAGAAAGAGCACAACTGTTGGGGTACAAATCCCCCTGGGCCCCATTCCTACAGGCCCAGGAGTGTCCAAAGATGTAAGGACTGAATTAAAACCTTCAGAAAAACTAAAATACATAAATGCACACAGACATGAAGTTGAAATGCAAGTTTAGTTTTAAATAGAGGATTTTAAGTGCCTGTATTAGCTAGTAAGAGAAGCCCTAAGATCTAGTTTAAAGTTTAGTGGCATTGCCTTTTACAAAGATAGATAAACTCTAGACATAATGAAAATAATGTAACCTTGCTATGCATTCTTAGAACAGATAGAGCTATATGCGTATAATTTGTGTAAGAATTTGTGTTTTGTCTTCACTCATCAATCTTAACTTAGGATTGGTCCAGCAAGGATATAGAAAATTCATGTGTGTACCTAATTGGCTAAAAATAGAATAAAAATGCCCTACTTTGAGAATACACACACACAGGACTCACGAAAAACACCAATGCCACTGTTGTTGCTACTGCATAGACTACTACTGATAAGACTCTCACGGGACACAAACTACTGATGCCTTTACTGCGGCTGTGGCTGCTGCTTCTGCTTGGAAATTAGAGACTTTATGTTAGAAGGCTTCTGGTAGTGCTACAGGCTCTAATGACTTTGCCTTCATGGGACTGATATAACGATGCAATAAAAGACTTTGCTTTTAAAACTACCCATTGTCTTTGTCTTCAATGAAGACGCCCCTGAAACTTGACACACAACTGCATATAAATTTTAAAGTAACAGGGGAAAGTTTCATGCTTTACGGAAAAAAAGAGTTCTTTACAGGCAAAATTGCATAAGATACTCCAATAATATAAAAATGATGATTTCTTCTGTGTGGGAGTTAGATCAAAAAATGTAAATAAAGACACATTTTCTTCAAACATAGTGATAAGCAGTTCATTTACAGTATCACATTCTGGAATCAGTCAGAGACTGTTTTCTATGAAACATTTTACAAAGTCTTACCATATTATCGATATAAATAATTGATATCTGAGCAATCTATACTATTTACAAGTTCAAATTGATATCAAACCTCAAGTAATGTTCATATGGCTTGAAGATGAATATAGAAATCAAAACTAAAAGACATTAAAGTGACAGACCTAAGTAGCTGCTCTAGAATATTCCATATAATAATATGTATTGTTCACAGTCAGTATAAAGATATGACTAGATATCCTGGTTTTGACTGGGATAGAGTTTGTTTTCTTCTCAATAAATGGTACAGCACTGTGTTTTGGATTCAGTATGAGAATAATGTTGATAACACACTGATGTTTTGGTTGTTGCTAAGTGGTGCCTACTGTAGGTCAAGGACTTTTCAGTTTCCCATTCTCTGACATCCAGGAAGTGCACAAAAAGCTGGGAGGGAGCATAGCCAGGACAGCTGACCTGAACTGGCTTTGTGGTACTTAGTTCACTCCCCCAGAAGCAGGATGAGGGAGAGAGTCGGAAGGGTAAAAGATAAAGAACTCATGGGTTGAGATAAAAACAGTTTAATAGAGAAAGCAAAAGGCACATACACAAGCAAGGCAAAACAAGGAATTAATTCACTGCTTTCCATGAACAGGCAGGTGTTCAGCCATCTCCAGGAGAGCAGGGCCTCATCACGTGTAACAGTTACTTGGGAAGACAAACACCATCACTCCAAATATCCCCTCATTTCCCCTTCTTCCCCCACTTTAAATACTGAGCATGATGTCATATGGTCTGGAATATCCCTTTGGTCAGTTGGGGTCACCTGTCCTGGCTGTGTCTTCTCCCAACCTCCCATGCACCCCCAGCCCCTTCCCCAGTGTGGCAATATGAAAAGCAGAAAAGGCCTCGGCTCTGTGCAAGTCCTGCTCAGCAATAATGAAAACATCTGTATACTATCAACCCTCTGTTCAGCACAAATCCAAAATACAGCCCCATACCAGCCAATGGGAAGAAAATGAACTCTACCCCAGCCAAAACCAGCACAGTTGCTGACAGGAGTTAAACCATGGCAGTCCTTTTCGGTGCTCAATGAGGAGCCCAAAGGGTTGAGATAGCAGTGGATCTGACCAGAGTGTGTTAAAATAAATTTGTTATAAGCATTCATTGTTTTGGTTTAATACTTGTTGGTCACAATGTTGATTTATTTGGTCTTAGAGTTGTCTCACTTGTTCTCAAGGTTGTGTTATGTAATACCTTACTTGCTGCATGCACTCCCTGTGCTGATGTTTATCCTCTGTAGCAGGGCATCTTATCCTCCATAAAAACTTATCTATTGTTTGTTAACCATTCAAATAACTCAAACTGCACAAGCTGTCTTGTAGTGAGTTATTTTGGCACCATGGTGTGCTGCTTTTGCATTGATTGACATTTAGTGAGCAGGGAAGAAGCCACCCACAGAAATGATTTTTCTAAGAGGAGCTGCTAAGTCTTCTCTGTGCCTGACAAAACTAGTGACTAGTTTTGAATAATGACACCTTGTTAAACCACTAGAAAGCTGAACACGACTCTGTGAACATACACGTTAAAAACTAACAGACCCTGTGAAAAGCCTCTTCTTCTTCCAGCCTGGGAACAGGTGACAGGCCGGCCTGGCCCGCTCCGTGCAGCTGGGCTGGGTGGGCCCTGCTGAGGAGCTGGACCCCTTCCTGGGGAGCCTGCCAGGCCCTGTCCTGGCCAGGCTGGGCCCCAGCAGCTTCCGGGCAGGGGAAGGGGAGACCATCAGCCCTGTGGTGTGCTGCTGTTGAGATCCTAGCCACTTCCCCTCCCCCCCCCAGCATGGCCTCTGAAGAATCATCCACTGTAAACAGCTCCAGCTGCTGCTACCGATTCATCTTGCTGAGGGGCTGTCCCAGCGCCAGGAGAGATCATGCAGCTGAGACCAGGGGCAGCCCTGCAACCGGCGCAGACAGTGGCCCCACGGCTGGAATTGAACACAGCAGGAGCTGGAGACCAGCCATGCAGCCAGAGTGGACGCTGCCATTCTGGCCCAGGCCCCTGAGATCTTGGCACAGCCCCCAGCGCGGCCTGAATCTATCACCGTGACTGCTTCAGCCACTGACCAGTAGAAACCATCATGACCTCTGCAGGCCCCAGGCAAGATATTAACTCTTTCATTGCACAGATGAAACTTGCAAAGCAGTGATCTTCTCTCGAGTGAGAGAAAAGGACAGAGTGAAGACGCATAGAGAAACAACATGAAGACACCAAGGTCAGTAAAAAAGGAGTCAAGTGCCAGATGGGAGGAGAATGAGAAGATGCCTAGTCTTAGGCTGAAACTCTTTTATAAGGCCATGGTGATGGACTGTGATATATGAGAATATCCCTTTAATTCATGGAAACAGTATGGGGAGGTGGAGTGTTTAAATTGCAGACATGAGCAAAGGCATTTTTGCTGAAACAAGTAAATGTTAAAGTAGTTGTGATCTCATGAGAAGCTTGAACAGAGAGATGAGAGTGATGAAGACTCTGCCCCCAGGGAAAGAAGACCTCTGTTCCCAGAGATGAAGATGATCTCAGATAGATGAAGAGAACCTTTGCTTTTGAACAGCTCATCCTTAAAATAGTACCCCATAAGTTTGACATGGCCCATGAACGCAGCTGTGGGAAGGCTGAATGAGATGGGAGGGACTTCACGAATGCAGATTTCTGGGCGGCTGCTATTTGTGGAAAATTTAAGTCACGAGAGAACTGTTTTCTTGTGGAGAAGTCTCCATGATATGGCAAAAGAGACTTCTCTCCCTAAGAGAACTGATGAAAGACTATTTTAGAGGTGGTCAACTGACCTAAGTCCCAGGTTTTGTCTCTGTACATTGTCAGTGGGAAAGAAAAGAATATTGTGGGGAGAGGAGAAGTGTTCTGAAGGTTTCATTCTGATTTTTTTTTCTTTTCTTTTAGTTCTGTTAATAAAGTTTTCTTTATACCCTTTAAAGTTTTGAGCCTGCTTTGCTCTCCTCCTAATCCTATCTCGCAGCAGAAAAGGAGTAATTCTAGTGGGTGCATTGGCATTTAGCCAGCATTAGACCCACTACATTAAATTGGTGCATTGGCTGGGAAATTTCAAATTAGTGAACCAAAACCACTTCACAAGGGGTTAACATCAGTCTGGCATCTCCCAAATGCCAAGAAACGTCTTGCTTTAGAAGTGAGATTTGACAAGATATGCTGAATTTCTGACTGACAGCCATTCACTTCACAACTATAAAAGCCACAACTTCCACAAAACAGAAATCTGTATATTTTCCTGGAAATGTGTGGAGTTTCTCCTGTGAGTGGGGACGCCTATTTCATGGTTACTTCCTGTAGCAGCGTGGGATTAGATGGTGATGCTGCTACCTATTTCCCAATAAGCATCTCCTGTAGAAAGGCTGCTTCGGTAGGAATCAGGCAAAGCAGTCAAGTCTACACATCACACACACCATGGCTAGCTCAGCAAAGAGAGGCAAGAAGGGTGTTTTGTATGATAAGTTCCAGCGAAGGTTTATTCCAACATGCCAAAGGGATCAGGGACAAAAGACGTGGCCATGTGGTGTGCACGGGCCTAAACAGAGGTCAGGAGCCAATGATCTGAGGGCACATGGGGGGTACAAAGGGCAGGGCAAAGGTCAGTAACCTATAGAGAAGATGAGGGATGAACAATTGGGGTGGGCTGGGCCAACTGGCCAATGGGGGAAGCAATCTAAGGTAGATTGGCAATAGTGCTGCAGAGCACCATGGAGAAAGTCTTTTCTTTCAGCCTAGGTGGAGACTCTATGGTGTATTCTTCCAGGGCAAGGCTCTGGGAAATCCCCTGAGGGGTTCAAAGAATTCCACAGCTCCTCTGTTTTTTCTTACTATGAAGACTTCCCCAATGGATTTCTGCAGACACTTAACTAAACAGGGAAACATAAGGAAAATTATAAAAACAATGATTTCGACCCAAAAAATTCCTTTAACAAAGGATGAAATCCATCCTGTCAATCCACATTGTCCAAAAAGTTCATTGATCCAATCTGAGTTCTCAACCTTTAATTCCTTCACTTCCTCAGCTTCTGGATGTTTGCGTGGATAGATTCTGAGTGCAAAGAAAGGTTGAAGCAGCACATCCCTTCAAAGTCCTGGCAGTCATGTTGTAATAGTTTGTTCGCATCCGAGCGGAAACACCAAATCATGTAGTAGTTTCATGTTCGTTAATTTTAACCTTTCCTGGCCAATGCACCAATTTTGTGATGGTTTCAGTCTTTGCTCTTTTGTGATATATGACTAGATGAAAACAAAAAGCAAAACAGGCTTAAAAGTTACAAAGATAGTTTAACACACACTAAGAAGAAGAAAATAAGAAAAGAAAAAAACAAATGAAACTTCCGAACACTTCTTCTCTCCCCACAAACTGTTTATTTGCTCACAAAACAACATAGAGAGACAAAACTTACAATTTTTAATTAGTTTTATCATTTAAAAATAATATTTCATCAATTTTTTAGGAGAGGAGTCTCTCTTAGAACTTCTATGGAGATTCTTTACTGACAACATAAAACAGTTCTTTTGTGGGTCTCAATTCTCACAGAGAGCTGCCCAGGAACTTGTTTTTGTGAAGTTTCTCTCAATAGCAGTTTTCTCAACACTGCATATGGGCCATGTCTGCTTATTTAGGGTACTGTTTAAGGATGCTTCTTCTAGTATTCTTTTCGTCTATCTCTAAAATCATCTTCATCTCAAAAACTAGAGATCTCCTTTTTCTTTAGGAGCAAAGGGCTTTAATTCACAACTTTTAGCTAGAGCCATGCATCCCCCCAAACAGCATTCATATGTTACAGGAAATAGTCCATTCTCTATGGTTCACCAGAGAAGTTTGGCCAAATGAGGCTACTCCTCTCTTTTCTCTTACTTAGGATCTTTCACTCTCCCTTCACTGACTGGCTATCTCATGTTCTGTCTTTTTAATGTTCACTCTGTCTCTTTCTTCTCGCTCTCAGGGAAGGGTTAGGCTTTGGAAGCTTCAATTTGCCAGGAAAGAGTTAAATCTTCCAAGGCCTGCAGTGGTCACGTGATCTCTGCCAGGCTGCAGCTCTAGCTGCATGGCTGTAGAAATCCAAAGCCATGCTGATGGGAAAGGTTGGTAAACGTCTTGTCCTCCACCCCTCGATCTTATAGTGTGGACCTGCTCAGAGCTGCTCCCTGGGGCCTGGATGGGGAAATACCCCATCCCTCCCCGGGCCAGCAGTGCCGGCGGCCAGGGGCATGGCCAAGCCAGGGCCTGCCTCTCCCTGCCGGCTGCCTAGGGTGCACGACCAGCACTGCTGAGCTGCAGTCTCCCCCTCTCCCCCGGAGGAAGCCGATGGGGGGTGGGCCCAGGGGCATGACCAGTCCCAGGGTATCCCTCTTCCCAGCAGGGAGGCTGCGGGTCTGGCCGGGGCCACCAGGCCCCAGGGGCCACATGGCAGACGGGGACCGGCCCTGTTACCTGTTCCAATGCAGGAAGCAAGAGAGAGCCCTTCCCAAGATCCTCCTGATTTCAAGCTGTTTGACCCAGAGGTGTATACCTGTATTTAATTGGCCAATCTGGCCATCAATTTTAAGAGTCAATCACTAATTGGTTTTTTACCATCTGTGCTAAACCAATACACATGTCCATGGGCAAGCAGTAAAAAGTCTATTGCTGCTCAATTTTGCAATGTTGCTTGCCTGGTAGTTTCAGTGTCACTAAGCAGGTCACTGAGTGCAGTGGAGGTAGTGTTTGCCTGCTTACTAAGTCAACACTCCATGTGAGAAAGCTCACCGAGAGCCTTAGCTGTGGCCACCCAAGGTAAAAATACTGAGACTGTGACTCTCTTTCCTTTATTCCAATTATAAACTTGGCTATCGCAATTTTCATCAAATTCAGTATATGATCTTTTTTGGCATGCTAATTTTCCCTTTTGTTTCCAATTTTGAAGTAAAGTTATGTTTGGGGTGAGGGTAGTAAGCTGGCCAAGGCTACAAGGACCCCCTTGAAGGTGTGAGGGGATCCCGGCCCATACTCGGTCTCCACAGATAAGAAACACTCCCCAAGGTAACACTTTAGGATAGACTGAGGATGAAGAAAGTGTAGGACTGGTGTAATTGCACCAATTTGGAGGGGTATAATTTTGTTAAATGGTGTTACATCTTTCCTATGGGTAGACTGAATAAGTTCAAGGTGGGTCAAGAGTTGGTTGGGAGGTTGATATTGAAATTGAACCCAGTAATGAGCTTTGGAGGACCCCAACAGCTCTAATTCTTGGGGTTCCTCCAGTGCTTGTGGTAGGGTCTTGGTCCACTCATCCCAAGCATCTACTGGATTGGGTTTCTTATTTGCATATGGGTATTCATTTGCTGCTAAGGGAACCCCTACCAGGCATGTCAACAGCAGGTTGTCCACGCTGCCCATGGACAGGCATAGATTGTCTTGTTGTAAAGTCTTGGCTAGTGTGACCCAGATGTTCTGATTGGGCTGAGGGATGATCCACACACCAGCTGATGGAAAGGTGAGGAGCATCCAAAATCCTATCTGGAGTATTTGAGGGTTCCCTGCTGCTGGAGACATGGCAGGATATTTGGGGATGATGAGTTGATCTGTGAGTTTGAAAAAATGAATTTTTAGACTTATATAACTTTAACAGCCCCTCATATCTTCCCATCCTACTCCTCAGTTTATACTGAATAGAATGAAATTACATTTTTTTGAACATACTGTAAGTACAAGAAATTGAAGAGAAGTAGCAGACCATTAGTGTAAAGTCATGTGTCACAAAAAATCCCCAACTGGGGTTTATATATAAGAAGACTATACATGAAAACCAAGATGTTTGTTTAGATACAGAACAAAACATTTGTTACTTTGAAATTTATTTAGTCCCCATGGTTAGGCCCATTTTTTTAGACTAAGCTCCCCTCTGCAGATAGCCTGGGGGCCCCAAGGTGAGGGCTGGAGGCAGAAGTCTGGTGTGAAAGGGAGCCCTGGCTCTGCCAGACAGCTACCACACACGTGTCGATGCTGTGATCCCAATCCTCGGACCTTGTCTGCAGAGGGACAGGCCAAGCAATTCCATGCCATGCCAGGCTCCTCCTTTGCTTTGTGTCTTTTGCAGATATCATCACCTGTTTATTGTAGCTTTGTTACTTGATTTAGTCCTTTTGGGAGCAGTGAGGCAAGTGCAATGCAAGCAACAACCAAGGTGGGTATCCCATTCCCTCATAAGTGCATAGCACAGTGACTAGGATGCCACTAGAAGAGTTGAGTTTTAGTACACGTAGTACAGCACCCCAAGGTGTTACTCAACTCTGGGCCCAGCTCTGCCAGCCCCTGCTTTAACTATACTTCCTTTAGACAAGGGCAAGAGAGGGAGCCTATTGTCTGGAGATCTGTGTTTGCCACATGCTTCCCTCTCATGTGTGTATGTGGCCTGTCACGGTGGCCTCCCCCCTTGCCAATATCGTGAGCCCAGGCTTGCACAGGAAGTTTTCTTTTCCAAAAGAATTTGCAATATTTAGAAAGAAAAGGGGGAATTGATATGGAGGACATTTATAAATATAACAATACAGGATTTTAGAAGCAGCTTTTGATAATTTTGTAAAAGTAAAAAACTAGCTTGTACTGAGAACACATAGAAGATTAGCTATTAAGCTTGGTTGTTAGTTACTAAGTAGAAGTCACATAGGTAAGATGTATAATGTTGAAACTCAGCAAAGCGGGACCTAGGTATTTGTCAAATTATTATAATTTAGAAAATTAAAGGGGCTTACAGGTGGAGGTATGGGGATAGGAATAACAGTTCTTTATTAGTATGTATAACAAGGCAAACAAACAACAACTACAGCGTTAACAATAAACAGAACCAGGAACCTCGAGGGGCTTTGTTTCACAAAGCCCAGGACAGTCTGATCTCGGTGCCCCTGCGGGACTCTGAGAGCACCGAGCTGGAACGGTGAAAAATCCTGGGCTGGTGGATGAGATCAGAAGCTCCGCCAGTGGTAACTGGAACAGCAGGGATGTCCTGGCAGGGCAGGGGGGTGTGGGGCCACAGAGTAGCAAAAAGCCTCAAAGCAGTGCCAAAGAAGCTGTGATGGTGGGACAGGGCTGGCCCAGCAGGGCAGGAGGAGGCGAGCTCAGAACTCCTGGGCTCATGAGCAGATGATGGTAGATTTCCCAGGACCGGACTTGGTGGTGACTGTGAACTCCTCCAGCAGCAAGCAGCAGCCTGGCCGTCTTCTCTCCAATGCCGAGAGCAAGGGATAGCCTAGCTGCCTCCAACCCCATCCTTTACCTGCCCCCAAACCTCGCAGTATCTTTTCCTCTGTGAGACAAAACTCTCAGAGACCAAAAAAAGGTGTACCCCGGTGCTACACTCTCCTTTGGCCACTTCTTTGTTTTCGTCAAGCACCCATAAGTACTCAGTAGTTAGTTTCCTAGGAACTTATGGGAAAAATTCTATAAGTAAAAAAGAAACAAGTCTACCCCCCCAACAGTGTACCATATCCCCTACCATGCACCAGCTGCAAGAAAATTAGAGAGGTACAGTAGACTGTTAAAAACCACCTTGAAAACACTGAGTGGAAAATCTTTCAAAAATTTAAAACAGCATCTAGCAAAAGCCACCTAGTTAGTTAACACCAAAGTTCCACCAACCAAGCAGGCCCTGCCCAGTCTGAATCCCTGCATACAGTAGATAAAGTCCCAGTAATACATGTCAGAAGTCTATTAAAGAAGATTGAGTCAATTCTGCCTCAAATACAGACAAACCCATTAATGAAGTTGTCTTTGCTCAGGGACCAGGCTGCACTTGGTGGATAATGCAGAAAGATGGAACAACACGATGTGTACCTCAGGGAGATCTGATTGGTGGGTGAGAACCATGTGTAAATATCATTGTTTGCTGAATGCCACTATCATTGTCTGTATATAGCTGTATACTATATACATATATATATATATGTATGTATAAATGTATGTGTATGTGAAGTTAGAATATATATTAGTTTTGGCAATAAGCCGATGATATGGGGATAAGGGGTGGAATGTCCTAGGGTGACTTTATGATGCTGAATTGTATCCCCACCCATCTGTTTAGCCCAGAAATAAGTTCTGCACCTTTAAGACTGGTTCCGAGAGCAAGGGGGGGGGAGGAGAAGTGCACAGTTTGCCTACAGAAACTGCACTTGTTCCACCTCATTCTTTTTTACGGACTGTGCTGCTGAGCTTGGACAGCGAGAGAGAGATAAGTGCTCTAGGAGTTCTCGGCTTTTGCAGAAAGAAAGATGAGGTTTTTTTGTTTGCTTTTTTTCACTGGATTTACCTCATTAGCTACAGCAAAAAGTTTTTCCCAAGACTGTGTTTTCTTTCTGGAACTGTTCAGCCCTGCTCTGGACCAAAAACCCAAAAAAACACTGGGAGCTCATGCCTGTGGCCCACTGGGGACTGAGATGCAACATTTTCCAGTGCAGAAAAAACTAATAAGAGACTGAATGAACCAAGCTACACCCCACAAAAAGGACTCTTTCTGAATTTGCCATCTCTTCAGAACAACAAGAGGTTCCATTGTTTAATATTATTAATTTTTCCATGTTTGTGAGTACTTTGCTTGTTAAATAAACAGTTTCTTTTGACTTTTCTCAAAAAAGATTTATGTCTCCATAAACAAAGACAGTTCCACAGTACAGTTTTCTTTAACTATCCCTTCCCTGACTCCATTACGTGTCATAGCCCATTGACGGAGTTCTGGCCCCCTCATAGGGTGAAGGCGCCAAGGGAACCCCAATCCTCTCAACGTTATTTGAGAACATATCTAGCAATTAGCTACATTTAGTATTTTTGCTACTTTGATCTTTAAATTTTCTTAAGAATTTCCATGACTTATCCCTTGGTGAAACACTAGAGGTGCTTTTGGGGAACAAAAATTCTGGTTGACTATCAAGATACAACTTACAGACATAAGTAATACTTTAGTGACAAGGTTATTAATTCTTTTTCCTCAGTCATATTCGGGTTGGGGACAACAACTCTGTTGTCCATGGAGCAGATGCCTTTTTAACTCTAGAATAATGCACCCAAGGTCCTTTATTGTTCAGCTTTACCACAGTGTATGTATTTAACAGTACTTGGTAGGGTCCTTTCCACTTTGGTTGGAGAGGTGCTGGGTTTCAGTCCTTGAGGTACACCCAGTCTCCAGGTTGGAATTCATGCGCTGGTGTCTAAGTCACTCAGTGTACACATCAGTCTTCATATCAAGTCATATGGATAACAGCATTTTCCAAATGGACCATTGTGGCAAACAGGTAGATTTAGTCACACTGTATGTGTAAAACAATATTCTATAACATCTAGTTATTCTTGCATATAACACTTGGTTGCAGGGACATATTCCCATCTTTCTTGTCCAGGTTTCATGATTAAAACAGTATTGTCTTTCCCTGTAGCCATTACTTCAGCTGGCTAGAGAGGGCCATTTGGCCTCTGGACCCACACTTTGGCTGGTGGATTAGGACTGGTGGATCCAAACCCTTTATCTCCATGAACAGTAGTGATTTGAGGTGGATGTCCTTTTTTCAGAATTGTCTTTAAAACTGTCAATATCAATAATTGTGCTACCTTGTCATGGGGTTGAATAACCAAATCTTGTTCATTATTGTTTAACAGAATTACTTTATTTCTCCTTGATAATCTGCGTCAATTACTCCTCCCATGACATGAACACTTTTCAAGGCCAAGGTCGAGTGAGCAGTTATAAAACCAAAGTGTCCTGGGGGAATCTGAATTCCTATTCCAGTATTGATAGCATTCATTTGCTTCTGATTTATCCTAATTAATTCTACTGCATAAAGGTCCAGCCCTGCAGCCTCTGGAGTGGCCCTGTAGGGGACCATTACATCTGGAACAATTTCCCAGTAAGTCAGTCTTAATTACTGTTAATGGTTGTATTTGCATATTGGGTGTAGTCATGTGCATCAAGGGGGTTTCCATTTCCCCAATGGGTCTATTGTTAAGGATATGTAGTGCATCTGTGAGATGGGTTCTCCATTGGGACAGGTTCCCATCTAATTTTTTCAACTGCTCTTTTAAAAACCGGTGTTGGTGTAAGGAAAGAGTTAAACAAAGACCAGTGCCAGCAGCAGCAGCAATGTCTCTCTGGACAGCATGTACCTGAGAGAGAACTGGACAAACAAGTTGCTACTTCTACTACAACATAAGAACAGGACGCTTTTCCTGCTCTACTGGCCATAGCTTTGGAGAGAACAATAGAGGATGTCAAGAGGACAGATTTATTGCAGAACTGTGATTAAGCTTGTAAACTGTAGCTAAAAAAAGCCTTTAAGATTAGAGATATATATACTGAGCACTCATGAATAAAATCTCAGATTCACCTGCATCTCTTGTGGTGTCTCTCATCCCGTCATGTATCACAAATGGCACCCTAAATGTGGGCTGACAATTGTTGTGGTGATCCAGTCCTGCGATACACCCTGGCCAAACCATCTTGTTGTGCCTAAAAGATCACCAATGAGCTCCTATCATCACCGGCTAGAGAACAAGGTTAGCCAAGCAAGTGGCCGGGGAGCAATTTCTCTTTAATTATGGCACAAAGTGCAACCAAATCTCAAAGATTTCATAAAGAGACTCTTGTGCATTTCCAGGGAGCAAGGATTTAAAGTAATACCTCAGAAACTTATATCCTTACTCATTTGGATTCAACAAAACTGCCCCTGGTACCCCTCTGATGGTTCTTATGAACTTATTCATTGGCAAAAAGTCAGGGAATGCTCATAAACTCATCAGGTTACTCACCATGGCTTTTACCCCAATGATATTGTGATTTGGGGTGTCATCTATTCTGCCTTACAACAATTTAAGGAAGTGGACCATGTCCCTTCAGACAAACTGCTATCGTCTCCTTCTGAGAAGGATGATTTGGAAAGCCAAGACCTGTTTGATCCGGGGCCAGTGGACACTGACCAAGAACCAGATTTATACCCTCCTCTGACCCCAGTACACGTTATGGCAGCCACCGCTCCTAGCACAGAAGAAATATTACAGACAGCATGCTGAAAGGCAGCTGCAACCATATCACCCACCCATCCTCCTCCTTATGCTATGTCTCACTCTTCTAATGATTATGAGGACATGTTACCCACTGAACATGAGCCAGAAAGGTTTATACATAATTGCTGCAGAGGAGCTTTACATGAGGGAGATATTGAATTTTTACAAGTTATGCCTGTAATATATCGCAATCAAAATCCACATCATGAACAGTTGTCCTATGAAATGGTTAAAGAACTAAGGAAATTGGTGAAGGAATATGGTTTGCATTCCTCCTTTACTGTGCATTTAATAGATGCTATTGCAGAATCTCATACCATGTTACCAGTGGACTGGAAATCTCTTTTTAAAATAGTTTTAACTGGAGGACAGTACTCAGTGTGGTGGATGGAATTTGTAGATTTGACTCAAACCTAGGCAATGTATAATGGTAATCAAAATCTGCCACTTAATATCATGGCTCCCTGTTGCCCTCACAGTTTTCTTGCTTGCATTTGAGGTCTTGCAGTGCTGTTCTCATGCAGCTTCAAGAAAACAATGTATATTTTTAGCATTTATCTATTGTTTACATTTTTCTGCTCTGGGTGGAGAAATGTGATGGACGGTGGTATTCACCATCCAGGTCGAAGAGGTGGCAACCTGTGTAGCCAATCTCTTGACCTCTGTACAAATGTATATAAGTAATGGAGTCAGATAATTAAAAAAGAAGAGAAGCTTTCCCTTGACCTGCTGCGTCTGTCTTGTTCCTCGTGTGTCCGAACTGATACAGCTCCCCACCTCTCAGGGACCGGCATGTATGCTCCTGTGTGCCCAGCTGCAATTACAACCCCAGGCCTGGGACCAAACAACAACTATAGTGCTGTGTGCCCTAAGAAAAGTACCTGAAACAAAAAATCTAGAGCCAGGATTTGCCACCATTCATCAGGGTGCTCAGGAATCATATATCACCTTTATCGACTGACTGCAAGAGGCAGTCAGATGGCAAATTGATATGCAAGCAGCAGTGGATGCAGTTTTAAAATCCCTTGCTTATGAGAATGCTAATAATGACTGTAAAAAAGCCTTAGACCTGATATGCAACCGCGCCAATGCTGAACTTGCTGATTACATCAAAGCATGTGCTAATATTGACTCAGAATAATATAAAGCAGAACTAATTGCTACTGCAGTCAGGCAAAATTGCAAGCAGCTAAAGCAACTGTTAAATGCTTTGCATGAGCAGATGAGGGACATTTTCAGAAACAATGCCCAAAGGGACAGAAAACTAGGAAAAGCCGAATAAACCCTGTCCTTGCTGCAAAAAACGGCTTTCATCAGAGTAACCAATGCCACTCTAAGTACGACAAGGATGGCAATGCACTCCAAAGCAGGGAAACTTGAACAGGGGTACACAGGCCAGTGCCTCTCAACCCAACGGGACCCAATTCAGCCAACCCCCAATGCAAATTCACATCTAGCAAGGGGCACCCCAGGCTCTGCCACCTTGGATGTGGTCATCAGCTCTATCACAATCCTAAAAGGCGCTTCTGTTCATCCATTACCCACTGCTGGTTTTGGTCCACTACCATTTCAAACACATGCTTTAATATTGGGTCATTTTTCTACCACTTGAACTGGACTGTCTATTTTACTGGGAACCATTGATGCAGATTAGAGAGGGGAAATCAAAAATATTGCTTGGACTCCTAACCCCTCTTGCACTGTGCCTCAAGGGACACGCTTGGCACAGCTCATACCTATGCTAGCAATTCTTTGTCCAGTGCCAATATTGCAGCAGCAACAAAACAATGGGAACTTTGGAAGCTGTATTGGTTTGACACGGCCCAGTTTTTGTTACCAGGGGAACCACAGAGGTGGCTCCTGTGGGTGATGCCTTGGGAAGGCTGACCTGGAACAGAGACTGGACAGGGAATAAAGTAGATATTTATTAAAAGGCCTTTAAGGGTACACCTTGGGCAGCACAAGAGCCTGGCCAGGGCTATACTCAAGATGGACTTAAAATGGTCACAAATATGGATGACCGGTCACAAGGTTTCACACTTATAAAAGTTTTGGTCCATTTGCATATTGGGGTTTAATTGTCCAAGTACAGCTTCAGATCATGAAGTCCCATCCTTCTTGTTTTCTCTCTTCAGTCCACTGTTGTTTATGCTTTTGGGCCTGAAAACTTGTAACTGTTGTCTTTGGTCTTCACCAAGAAAAGGATTTGTCTACCTACTCTGTGAAGAGAGCATACTAACACTTAATATGAGGCTCAGAACTACACCCCTAGGCAGCACAGAATCTAAAAAACATGAAAGCTAAAACTTAAGACATCATGGGAAGCTGCTGGAAGCTTCCACCATGTCCACCAGAGCCAATCCCTGATGGCTTTGAAGATGGACATGCTGCTGGCCAAAATGGGGCCAATGAGAGAGGTTGGTAATGCCTCTTTGATGACATATTTAAGAAGAAAATCAAAACAAAGTCACAGTTTTTTTCTTCTAGTCAGAGAAGATGAGGAGGTGAGAACATGTGAGGGAAAACCAACATGGTGACACCAAGGTCAGTGGAGAAGGAGGGGGAGGAGGTGCTCCAGGCACTGAAGCTGAGATTCCTCTGCAGGCCGTGGTGATGATAAAGGCAGAGATATATATACATAAATATAAATATATACATATACATAAATATATACATATATATATATGTATCGCATGCTCTAGTAATTATCAATAGCCGTTCTCAAGTAGTAAGCTCCCGTGTGGCACACGACCTTCGGCAGCCACACTGCTTATCTTTATTTTACTAAGTTTGGGAACATGTTGAAACAAACAATGACTATGAATGAATATAACTCCTCTCTGCCCAGGGTGAATTTGAATGTGGATGATCTTTTACTGCAGGCTCCCATGGTCATTGCCAATCCTTATGTAAGCTGCCTGATATTATTAATAGTATTAGCCAATACCTTTGCTACACTATGGAATTCATGGAATTTGTCATCATCCTGGTACAAGAGGAAACAACTGTTGCATGAGGAGCTGTTAAAATTTGCCCTGAGGCACCCAGTTCCTTGGTGGAAAGGTGTGTGGAGGGATTTGGGCAGGTTCCTAGGGGGGTTATCACCTCCCATTGCCTTGGACTTTACCCGTGAAGAGGTAAACAACCCAAACAAACCGGCCCATAGACTGATAGAAGGGTGCCTTGTTTACTCCCAGGAATGCAAGCAGCTTCTTGCCCTGTAGTGGGGCCTGGCCTGGGCCTACCAAGCCTCTGTTCAATACTCTCAGAGGACTGTAGTCGAGGCAGGAACCCAAACTGTGTTTGAAGACACTATGGCTGAGGCAGGGATACAAATCACAACAACTACAGCTGAGGCAGAGGCACAAACCACAGCAACTACAGTAATTGCCCCAGTAGTGAAAACAAAAAATTGGACAAGGCAAGTTTCAGGGCCATACCACCGATTAGTAAGGGAGGAAGAAGAGGAAGTAATAGTAGGAAAGAAGGGGTTAGATCAAGAGGCAGGCCCTTCAAAAAAGAAGTCAAAGGCAACGAGGCAAGTCAAACAGGAAACCGAAGTTACTCAGTCCCCGACCTCATCAGAACTTTGAGACTTGCAAAAAGATTACAGCTGCCAGCCAGGTGAGCAGATTTCTGCATGGCTGCTGTGCTGCTGGGATAATGGGGCTGATACTCAGCAGTTAAAAGGTCATGAAGTCCAACAGCTGGGATCTCTTGCTAAAGATTGGGAAATTGAAAGAGGATTTGGAAAGGAAGGAGCAATTTGCAGCCTTTGGAAATGGCTTGTCTCAAGTGTGAGGGCAAGATATCCATTTAAGGAAGATCCTATGAAATCCCCAGGGAAGTGGACCACTGCAGATGAAGGTATCCAGTACTTGAGAGAACTAGCAGTGCTGGAAGTTGTCTATAGTGATCTATACATGACAGTGTCAAACCACGACAGAAGCACAGGTGTTCCTCAGACCTTTTGGTCCAAAGTAATTGGAACACAACAGCCATTATTCACCTGCCAAATAGACTCTAAATCTTTAAAGGACCAGTTGATACTGGAGCCAATGTATCCATCATAGCACAGAAGGACTGGCCTCCTGACTAGCCCTTGGCACCCTTTACAGCAATTGTCACTGGAGTCGGCGGACATCAAATACCGTGGCAATCAGCCAAAGAACTACACATCATTGGACCAGAAGCCAAGACTGCCACCTTGCAACCTTATGTACTCCCAATCCTGGGCACTTTGTTGGGGGGGAGATCTACTGACTCAATGGGGCTTGATCATTTCAACACATTTTTGATAGGGGCCACTGACAAAATGACACTTCTGAAACTTACCTGGCTTACTGATAAGCCTATGTGGATCTAGCAGTAGAACTTAAGAGACAAGCAGCTTCACCAAGCCTGAATCCTTGTACAGGAACAATTACAGTTGGGTCACATAGTCCCCTCCACCAGCCCATAGAATATACCTATTTTTGTTATTCCTAAGAAACTGGGAAAGTGGAGGCTTTTACAGGCTCTCAGGGTGGTTAATGCAGTCATGTCACCTATGGGGTCATTACAACCAGGAATATCTAACCCCACAATGATTCCCAAACTTTGGGAATTGGCAATAATTGATTTAAGAGACTGTTTTTTCACAATTCCTTTACATCCTGATGATGCACCTAAATTTGCCTTTACCATCTGTCAATCATGAAACTCCCATGGAACGATACCACTGGGTTGTTCTCTTACCCCAGGGTATAAAAATAGTCCATCTATTTGTCAATTTATTGTTCATTCAGCAATACAGCCAATACGGCAAAAATATCCATCTGTTTTGCTGTATCATTATATGGATGGTATTTTAATTGCCTCCGACAGCACAGCACTATTGCATGATTGCCTTGCAGCTTTAAAAATAATACTCACCAGCAGAGGTCTGTGCATAGCCACAGAAAAAATTCAAACAGAACCCCCTTGAAAATACTTGGGCTTTAAACTACTTGAAACAGTCACTCCACAGCCAGTAACTTTGAAAACTTACATATGCAAAAGTTACTGGGCATCATTAATTTCATTCACCCCTTGTTGGGAATTACAACAGAAGAATTATCTCCTTTATTTCAATTGTTAAAAGGGGACCCAGACCACTTTTCCCCATGGCAATTGACAAAAACAGCCCAAAAGCCTTTAGAGGCTGTAAGTGATAAAATCAACAAGTCCTTTGCCACACATTGAAACCCATATTTGCCTTTGCAGCTATTCTTGATTTTGGCATCTTTCCAACCCTATGCTCTTATTGGCCAATGTGATGTGGAAGAACATAGTGTCTGGTTATTAGAATGGATTTTCTTACCACACACCTTTTCAAAAACTATAACCACTCAGCTCAAAATGATTATTCAACTGCTGTTGATGGGATAACTCCAATGTCAGAGCCTGACAGGATATGATCTGGCAATGATACATCTCCCTATTGCTGCAGCAGAACTAAAGAATCTTTTCAGGGATTCACTGTCATTTCAAATTGCTCTTCTGGACTATAATGGACAGTTTATTCATTTGATGCCTCGACATGTATTGTTGCAATCCTTCAAAGAACTTCCCTTCCAACCATGAAGTTTACAGTCAAAAACACCTATCCCTGATGCAAAAACTGTTTTCACTGATGGATCAGGGAAAACACACAAAGCTGTGACCCTGTGGAAAAATGATACAGGACAATGGGAACACTCAATATATATCCAACCTGGATCTACCCAGCTAGTCAAACTGGCAGCTGTGGTAGAAACATTTCATCTTTTTTCACTGGAATCTATTAACAATGTTTGTGATTCTCTTTATGTTACAGGAATCATTGAGAGAATTGAGCATTCATTCCTGAAGGAAGTCTGACATTGGCTGCGTGCCTTTGCTACTATGGGCATTCCTCAACAGATAAAAACAAATAACAGACCTGCGTAATGTGGTGGTTTTGCAGTGATTGAAGAAAGCTGTGGCAAAAACCAATTAGGGACTGGCTCCAATGTTGACAGCCTGATTAACCAATTAAATATGGATACACCTCTGGGCTACAAAGGTTAAAAATCAGAGGAAGTCTGGGAATCGCTCTCTTTCTTCTGGTCTGGAAAACAGATAATAGACACGGTGGGGCTGGCTCCAGTCTGTCGCTCTAATTAGGAACTGCAGTAGAAAACAACACAAGACTCTCAGACTTGTTAGCAAGTGAGAGTGATCTTTTGCTCTTTGAAATCCTCTTTTATAGACAGTTCCGAGAGAGTAAAGTTTCATTGGGCAGCAAACCAACACATCACCATCAGTGGACAGTTAGGAACAACACCCCTCAATCATTTCTTGCAAGTAAACAACAGGGAGACAAACAACACCTGCAAGGGTTGTTTTACTTTCTCCAAGGACTGTTTGAATTTCTCCTCACAATTTCTCAGGCCACAATTTCTCAGGCCAGTGTGAGAAATTTGTGTGACTGAGTTTCACACAGACACTGTGCTGCTGCCTGATTTCTCGCATTCACCATCCACACCACTCCCCTTCTTTTTTCACCATTAAGATATTTTATGTGGACTTATCCATCAGTCTCTGAACACATTGCAATAACACATGGCAAACAAATCATCATAAGCACTAATACAGCTAAAACATAAATTCTTCTTTTAACTAAATGCTTAAGGCAGCCATTAAGCCCCCACCTCCTAAGCACATGTCCAAGCCAATTACTGTCATCTAAAACCCTTAGTTTGGTAACACTTTCTCGGAGGGCCTGTATGCTGGCATGAATAGGTTGAGTGTGTGTCCTGGGGTGGCATGATTGTATCCCAATGGTCTCTTGGTTCTGGGAGCTGGGGGAGGGGAGAGGAGCGCAGTTTGTTTTTTAGAAACTGTCCTCCGCTGACTGGCCTTGAGAGTCGAATTCAACACACACGGAGAGTTTTTTTTTTTCAGTAGTTAGTTAGCTAGTGTAGATAGCAGCAGGAGGAGACGCTTTGCTTTCTTTTTTTCCTTCTCCTCCTGGTCTTTTTCCTTTTTTTTCTTTCCTGTTTTTTTTCCTTTCTTCGCCTTCCCTTGGAACTGTTAAAAATCTCTCTGGACTGAGGACCCGGGGGTGCGCCATGGGGGGCTTGCATCTGGAACCCACCAAGATCCGCACAGCAACGCTCCCCAGCACCGGAGGAACAGAGACAGAGCAATCACCTACAGGATGGACTTCTTTCCTAAATCTGTCATCTCTCCAGAGCAGCATGAAGTTCCTATCATTGGGTATTGTTCAATTTATTGTGCCAGGGAGTGCTTGGCCTGTTTAATAAACAGGGTTCTTTCCACTTCTCTCCGAGGAGGCTTTTTTTTCCGAACCAGTTGGGGGGAGGGGAGGGCGTGCCCCTTAGGAGGTTTCCTCCCAGATTTGCCCTAAACTACGACAGTGTGGTCAGACAGATTCGTGCAACACAAGCCTTCAAAATCTTCACATCCATGTCCATGCCCTAAAAGCAAAAAATCAATTGCAGCCCTATTCTGCAGTGTAACATGTCTCACGCTATCTACATCTGTTAATAAGCCTGTTAAAGCAGAGCTAGTAGCATTAGTTTGCTTTGCAAGCCAACAGCCAAGGTTATTCAAAGTTTTTAATGTGTGTGCTGTGCCAATAGATGCAATAATTGAGGCAAATACTCAGTCTCCGATATTCCAAGATTCAATATTATCATCACAATCTGGGCTATATGTGTGTGTGCTGCTCTTTGCTTAAACTAATCTGTGTAAAGATGTTAATTTTTCTTGTAAAGAGTTGTTTTGGTTTAGGGTAAATTTGGGAGGAAATCTTTGAATGGGGTTTTTTTGAAAAGCAAATCCAAACAGCCCCTCCCCCCAGCCGGTCTGGGGAAATAACTTTTTAGAGAAGAGTGGAAAAAAGCTTTATTTATTTAACAAACAAAATGCTTACAAGCATAAAGAATGAATAATAATAATAACAATAATAATAATATGAAACAATAAAACTTCTCGCTGCTTTGGAGAGAGATGGCAAAACTGAGAGTTTGTGTTAGGAGTCTGTTTATTAGTCTCTTCAGTGCTGGAAGATGCCGAGTCCCGGCCCGGTGGGCCACGGGTGCAAGATCCCGGTGCTCCTCTGGGTTTTTCAGTTTAGAGCAGATTTAAACAGTCCTAAAGAAAAATAAAATAACAAAAAAAAAGCAGTCTAGGAAAGCTTCTTTGCCTCAGCTAGCTAGACTAACAAAAGGAAGAAAAAACTCTCTCTGGCTGCCCTCCGTGTATCCGACGAAGGAAAAAAAAAAAAAAAAGAAACCACACAGTCCCAAGGACGAGAGCAGATTCAGAGGAGTGAGTTTGTTTCTCAAAACAAACTGCGCACTTCTTCTTTCTCTGCTCACTCTCAGAACCAGTCTTAAAGGTACAGAACAGACGATTTGGGGATACATAGTCACCCTAGGACATTCCACCCCTTATCACCATATCGTCAACTTATTAAAACTAATTGAATTTTAACTCTACAAACACACATTATGTATGCATATATCTATATAAAAACAATATACAGTTATATACAGACAATGGTAGTGACATTTAACAAAAAGTGATATGTACACATGGTTTTTATTTAACAATTAGATCTCTTTGAGGTACACATCGTGTTGTTCTATTTTTTTGCATTATCTACTATGTACAACTTGGTCTTTGAGCAAAGACAATTTTACGGATGGGTTTGTTTGTACTTGAGGTGGATTTGATTCAAACTGTCTTTTTTAGTAAACTTTTTGCATGTACTACAGGGACTTTATTTCTATTTATTGTATGCAGGAGTTCAGACTGGGCAGGGCCTGCTCTGTTGGTGGAACTTTGGGTGTTAACTAACCAGGTGGCCTTTGCCAGATGTTGCTTTCAGTTTTTGAAAGATCTTCCACTCAATGCTTTTAAGGTGGTTTTTAAAAGTCCATTGAATCTTTCTACTTTCCCAGCAGCTGGTGCATGGTAGGGGATATGGTACACTTACTTAATGTCATGTTTTTTAGCTCAGGTATTGATAAGGCTATTTTTGAAATGAGTTTTATTGTCTGACTTAATTTTTTCAGGGGTACCATGCTTTTAGAGAACATGCTTTTTAAGGCTTAGAATGGTGTTACGGGCTGTAGCATGAGGCACAGGGTAGGTCTCCAGCCACCCTGTGGTGGCTTCTACCATTGTGAGCACGTAGCGCTTACTTTGACGTGTTTGGGGTAATGTGATATAATCAATCTGCCAGGCCTCCCCATACTTGTATTTGGACTACTGTCTACTATACTATAGGGGCTTCACTCGCTTGGCTTGCTTGATTGCAGCACATGTGTTACAGTCATGAATAACTTGAGAAATACTGTTCATGGTGAGATTCATTCTTCGGTTTTGTGTTCACTTATAGGTGGTATTTCTGCTCTGATGACTTGAGGCATCATGAGCCTATCGAGCCAGGAACAACTCTCTCTTGTGTTGCTAATTTAAGTCTATTTTTGACACCTCTATCTTTGCAGCTTGATCTACTTGCTCATTGTTTTTGTGCTTTTCATCAGCTCTACTCTTGGGGACATGGGCATCTACATGACGGATTTTTATAGGTAGCTTCTCTGAGTGGCAATGTTTTTTTACTCTTCGGCAGTTCAAATTGGTTTTTCTCTACGCTGCTAGTTAGCTTTTTTCTACTTTTTTAACCATCTCTATAAAGCATTGGCTACTATCTATGAATCAGTATAGAGGTAGAGCTTTGGCCACTTCTCTTTCTTAGCAATGTCTAGGGCTAATTGAACAGCTTTGAGTTTAGCAAGTTGGTTCAATCCACCATCTCCTTCTGTGGCTTCAGCGACTTGTCGTGTGGGGCTCTACACAGCTGCTTTTTACTTTCGGTTCATTCTCACTATGCGACAGGAACCGTCAGTGAAAAGAGCGTAGGGTGTTTTTTCTGCTGGCAGTTGGTTGTATGGTGGAGCTTCTTTAGCACGTGTCACTGGTTTTTGCTTTTCTTTATTTGTGAGACTAAAGTTTTCACTTTTAGGCTAATTTGTAATTATTTCTAAAATTCCAGGGCGATTTAGTTTTTCAATACGGGCGCGCTGTGTGATGACAGCAATTTACTTACTTTATGTAGCATTGGTGGCATGGTGGGTAGACGGAACTTTTGCTTTAAACATCTACCCTAGCACTGGTAGTCGGGGTGCCAGGAGGAATTGTGTTTTAGTGCTTATTACTTCTGAGGTAGCTTGGACTTTTTTATAGGCTGCTAAAATTTTTTTTTTGTGGGAGTATAATTGGCCTTAGACTCTCTGTAGCTTCGACTCTAGAATCTCAGTGGTCGTCTTCGAGTCTCTTCAGGCACCTTCTGCCAAAGACTCTAGGACAGACTATGGCTCCCAGCTGCAGAGTAGAGCACGTTCTTCACATCTGGTCCTGTCCTGACTGGGCTAAGGGCCACTGCATGGGCAATTTCTTGCTTGATTTGGGCAAAGGCATGTTGCTGTTCAGGGCCCCAGTGGAAAGTGTTCTTCTTGCGGGTAACCAGGTAGAGAGGATTTACAATCTGGCTGTACTCAGGGATATGCATTCTCGAAAAACCTATGGCACCTAGGAAAGCTTGTGTTTCTTTCTTGTTGGTAGGTGGAGACATTGCTGTGATTTTGTTGATGACATCAGTAGGAATTTGGTGTCGTCTATTTTCCCACTTAATTCCCAGGAACTGGATTTTTCGAGCAGGTTCTTTAACTTTGCTCTTCTTGATAGTGAATCTAGCTTTCAGCAGAATTTGGATGATCTTTTCTTCTTTCTCAAACACTTCAGCTGCAGTATTCCCCCACACAATGATGTCATCGATGTACTGCAGATGTTCTGGAGCCTTACTTTTTTCTAGTGCAGCTTGGATTAGTTCATGGCAGATGGTAGGACTGTGCTTCCACCCCTGGGGCAGTCGGTTCCAGGTGTATTGCACTCCCCTCCATGTGAAGGCAAATTGAGGCTTGCACTCTGCTGCTAAAGGAATGGAGAAAAATGCATTAGCAATGTTAATAGTGGCATACCACCTTGCTGCCTTGGACTTCAGTTCATACTGGAGCTCTAACATGTCTGGCACAGAAGCGCTCAGCGGTGGAGTCACTTCATTTAATGTACGATAGTCTACAGTCAGTCTCTATTTTCTTTCAGATTTTTGTACAGGCTAGATGGGGCTGTTGAAGGGTGAGTGGGTTTTGCTGACTACTCTTTGACTCTCTAGCTCACGGATCATCTTATGAATGGGGATCACGGCATTTTGAGTTGTTCTATACTGTCGGCGGTGCACTATTGAGGTGGCAATTGGTACTTGTTGCTCTTCCTCCTTCAGAAGTCTTACTGTTGACGGATTCTCGGACAGTCCAGGCAAGGTGTTTAATTGCTGGATGCTCTTTATCACTACAGCTGCTATTCCAAATGCTCATTTGAGTCCCTTAGGGTCTTTGAAATACCCACTCCGAAGGTAGTTTATGCCTAAAATGCATGGGGCCTTTGGGCCAGTTGCAATAAGGTGTTTTTTTCACTCATTTCTAGTTAGGCTCACCTCTGCCTCCACTAACGTATAGTCTTGTGATTCTCCGGTCACACTAGTAATAGAAACAGATTCTGCCCCTACATGTGTTGATGGAATTAATGTGCACTGTGCACTAGTATCGACTAAGGTCTTGTATTCTTGTGGTTCAGATGTGCCAGGCCAACAAATCTACACATTCTAAAAAACACGATTTTCTCTAGCCTCTACTTGGCTAGAGGCAGGGCTCTTCTAGTCTTGGTTTTCCTTCTTTCCTTGGGCGTATGTCTTAGAGGTTCTTTCAAGGGAGTCAGACATATTATTATCATCATATTTGGCAGTTTGTCTACGGGTAATTGGAGCTGCTTCTCTTTTGGTGGAACTTCCTCTCTGGGTTTTGCCTTTTTTCAGTTCATGTACTCGTTGTGCTAAAGCAGCAGTAGATTTTTTATTTCACTTTTTCATGTTTTTTCCGCAATCACGCAGGAAGAACCACAGCTCAGCTCGTCGAGTGTACCCTCTCTCCCTATCTGGGGAACATCTTCGTTGGGTACCAACACCTCTGATCTGTACTGCTGAAATTCGGAAGAGGTTTTCTCTAATCTCCTCCCTGAGTTTCTTGTGATTTTCCTCTATCTTATTTTCTAGTTTCTGTAGACGTGTTTCCACAGCTGTAATTCTGGCATGTGTTGGGCCATGTACGGCATTTGCATATGCTCGCAGCTTTTTTGCCATATCGAGCACAGTTTCATATGTCTCATCTCGCTTCATTATTGCTAGAGCAGAAGCATATTCAGGTGGCCCAAGTCGCACAAGTTTCCTCCACATGACAGGTGTATATGGTACCAGGTCCGGATTCTTAGTTGTTATGTCATTTGAAAAAATGAGCTCTGCTACAGCCATCTTTTTCAGACGTTGGATCTCCTGTTTTATGGTCTTCTACTGTGTTTGCTGCAGATAGAGGTCATCTGCACACAGGTATCTTTGTGCTACACTTTCCAGGATCCGTTCCCAGAGACTGTGAGGGCTAGCCTTCTTCATCATGCTTTGGTCGATGACAGGATTATGTGACAGAGATCTCAAATGTTTCGCTTTGGTGCCATTCAGAATGGTAGCCTCCCCTGCAGCATTCTAAAGGCGGACTAACGAATTAATTATAGATTCATCAGGTTGTCGCTTGTAGTCTTTTCTTAGGCCTCGAAGGTCCTTTAGGGAAAGGGAATCAATATTGGCTCCAGAATCTGTACTCTTCGATGTGGCTTCTGATTTTGGTGAAGGTCTTTCTTTTGGATCATCATCATCATCCTCCACCTTGCGATCGGTTTTGCTTTTACACTTTCCGCCTCTTGTATTAGCAGCAACAGACATTGGTTGAGGCTTATTGTCTAGTTCAGCTACTGGCTTGGAGCTTGGGATATTAGCTGCAGCCTGAGTGACTGGAATAGTAACTGCTGATTTGTATCTTTGCCTCCCTGTCTCTGTCGGCTGCTCTACATTATCTAGCAGGGTGCGATAAGCATATGCCAGAGCCCAGCTTACTGCAATGATCTTTTTCCCCTTAGAGGCATCATGGTATTTCTCTTTTAGGTATTTCTCTACTTTGGCTGGATTTTGAATTTGTTCACGTGGAAAGTCTCAGACTACAGGGTCAGAAAACTCCTTCAGGAGTTGGCCTATATCCTCCCATTCTCTACACTATTCAAGATTTCTTACGCCTGGGTTAACTCTTGGGTCAGGGGTTTCATTAGCCCCTCGAGAAATTTCAGCCCTCATTCTAGACAAGCTGCAAACCATATAGAGGAAGCTCACTAGATGAAATACTAGGAAGATGGTATTTTTAACATTTAGGGGACACTGAATATTCTTCAAAAGTGATGTGACTGATTCAAAAGATATGAGGGACAGGAAAGACTGAAAAGCTTCATCCCCTGTTCCTCTTCTAACAAAGTGGGTGCAATTATTTATAAATTTCTAAAACATGCTGCTGGAACTAGGACGCATGGTAGGACGAAGAAACCATAAACCAAACATACCTGCCACAAACTCCAGTACTTTCATAAACTTCCTATAAATCATGATCACTAAACCCAACAAAATAGCAATCTTAAATCGTGCACCTCTAGTGTAAAAGCTATGTGTTAGGGACAACATTGGAGCTAGTTCTGGATAAGAAAACAAGCCTAGGGACCAGAAATGTATTAGAACCTCAAAGAAACCTAGGGAACAGAAATACAGCAAGGACTCTATTCCAATAGACATTAGGGATTCAAGGGGCAACATGGCTACTTTATCCCCACACAAAAAACAACCAAAATGCACTCAATAATCAATACAAGTTTTTTCCACTCTCTCGAGCCCCACAGTTGGGCACCAAATTTATTGTATGTTTTGGTTTAGGGCAAATTTGGGAGGAAATCTCTGAATGGGGTTCTTCTGAAAAGCAAGTCCAAACAGCCCCTCCCCCCAGCCGGTCTGGGGAAATAACTCCCCAGAGAAGAGTGGAAAAAAGCTTTATTTATTTAACAAACAAAATGCCCACAAGCATAAAGAATGAATAATAATAATAACAATAATAATAATATGAAACAATAAAACCTCTCGCTGCTCCGGAGAGAGATGGCAAAACTGAGAGTTTGTGTTAGGAGTCTGTTTATCAGTCTCTTCAGTGCTGGAAGATGCCGAGTCCCGGCCCGGTGGGCTACAGGTGCAAGATCCCGGTGCTCTTCTGGGTTTTTTCAGTCCAGAGCAGATTTAAACAGTCCTAAAGAAAAATAAAATAACAAAAAAAAAACAGTCTAGGAAAGCTTCTTTGCCTCAGCTAGCTAGACTAACAGCTTGGGAAACTGCTAATGAGAAGAAACCACATAGAAGCAAGTTTCCCCAGGCGACTGTTTCTGTGAAAGTTCCGACCCACAAGAGAACTTTTCTAAGTTGTCAGTAGAAAAAAATCCATGGTAAACAAGAGACTCCTCTCCTAAAGAATTAATGAAAAACTGTATTTAAATAGTAAAACTGACTGAATGTCACAAGTTTTGTCTCTATGCTGCTTGTAAGAAAATAAACACTTGTAGGGGGAGGAGAAAAGTTTTAAAATTTTCCTTTTCTTTTCCTTTTCTTTTTTTTCCCTTACTGTGTGTTTACAAACTATCTGTTTACTTTTAAGTTAAGCCTGTTTCGTCTTTTTCTCAAAAAATCCTATCTCCCAGTTGGCAAACAAAATTCAACAAACGTGAAACCACCAAAATATATTCCTGGAATAACTTGTCGTGGTAAGGTGTAATTGCACTAGGCAGAAACATTGGCATAAATACCTGTGCCTGAAACATCAAATCCCAGCTTTTTGATTAGTAAAAGGGTCTCTAGTATAATTTAAGAAAAAACACACAAAGGACTGTGTGAATCCAAAAGTGTCAAATTCTTGAGGCTGTTAGGGGAGGGGTAGAAACCTTTTAATTAGATCTATCCTTTGACCACTGCTGTTGGTGAAGTACCATCCAGGTGGCTGACCTTGCTTTTTATGATTATCCGTCTCGCACCACCACACTGGCTCAAGCCGACCTGGGGAGGTATAATCTCTTTGAATGTTCAAATTATATAATGCATCTCACTCCCTTTTCTCTAAAGCTATGGCTACTAAACAGGTCTGAAAAGAATCAGCAGGAGAAGTTATGGACAGGCACAGTGTAGATTCATTTAAAGCTTGAGCTAGCGTAAACCACACATTACGTTCTGGAAGGGGTGGCACTGCAACCACCTCTCCTTCATCAAGGCTGAGTCCTACAAGTAGGATCATCTTGAGAAGGCCAATCAGGCTCCCAAAAATACCTATGCAAAAGCAAGCCATAATCTTGCACACACACACAAGTTTCAAAATAACACAATCACCAAAAAATAACACAAAAAATCACACAGTAGGCAATTGTGGTGCTGGTGCTGCAATGCACAGTACCACTTTTGCTGACACAGTTCACAGAGTGATGAAAGATTAGTGAGTCCCCTCAGGTATGGTAACAGTTCGGATGGCCGTGGGATCTTGGTAGAGGTGGACTTGATGGTCTAAGAAGGCAAAGCCGGGGATGAAGTGGGTGAAACCAGGGATGGAGTGTTGTGGCTGTCAGTTTCCTCAGAAGAGGTATTCAAGGATTCTCTGAAGGGTCTCACTTTTTTGGCCAGGATCCACCTTGGACTTTTTTCTGTAGAGACAAACAAAACCTCTTCCCCATGTAATAAGGGGAAAAGGTTCCATAATCTTACCAGATTCTAAGTGTTTAATAAGCACTGGGGCTTTTTGTTTCACTTCTAACTGAGGGTTATTACCAAAATGCCTTACAATTGGGGGACTGGGAACCATTAAGGAGCAATTAAAAAAATTAAATACATACAATGCATTCTGTTATAGCTCTGCTGGGGTAGCATTCCCCATTCCCCCTTTCTGCTGTAACAAAAGATGCTTAAGTGAAGCATGGGCCCTTTCAATTATAGCCCAGCCTGTTGAGGAATGGGGAATCCCCTTTTTCTGCATAACCTCCTAAAGGGCAATGAAATTTGCAACCCTCTGGGAAATATATGTAGGGCCATTGTCAGTTTCAAATTGTAAGGGGATTCCCAGAACTGCAAAGGCACTTCCAAAGTGACAGCAAAAGTCCTTTGCTGATTCTCTTGTATGACAGGATGCAAACAGGGCACTTGAAAAGGTGTCTATAGAGGAGTGAATAAATTTAAGTCTGCAAAATTGGGAAAATGAGTAACATCACTTTGCTAAATTTGAAGGTTCCGAAGTCTTCTAGGGTTAACACCACCTGCAACAGAAGGAAAGGAGTGTCTTTGGCAGTTTGGGCATATAGCCACAATGTTAGAGGCTAGTCAAATTGAAGGCACATGCCAATGCAGCAACATTTAGGTGAAAAAATGAATGGCTTATTTGAGCTTGAGCAAAGCAGTCAGGTAAAACTGAAACACGTTGAACTGGTAGGGCAAGTAGATCTGCCTGCCGGTTTCCTTCTGCAATAAAACTAGGTAGTGTTGTATGAGATCTAACATGCATAACAAAGTAGGGGTGTTCCCTGGCATCTAAAAGGAAAACAAGTTGCTGTAGCCAGTGAAACAAATCTACATTAGGCACATTTTTCAGTACAGCAGCTTCAGCCTTTTCCACAATACCTGCAACATAAGCGGAATCTGTGATTAAGTTAAAAAGGGTAGCAAATCGCTGAAAGGCTCCCACGACAGCTGCTAATTTAGCAATCTGAGGAGAACCTGAAACAATAGTGACATTCAAATCCTACTGATTGAGATCTGTATTCCACCAAAGCATCACTGATTTGTGGGTGCAGCCAGATGCATCTGTAAAAACAGTTAAATCTTGTAACGGAACTTCATTTCTCTTGGGTCCTGTTAGGAGATTGAAACTGGCTGCCATGAGCTTGTGCTTTGGGGGATGTGTAGAAAGCTGTCCAGGAAAATCTGTCAGGGCCATCTGAAATATTTCAAATTGTTGCAATAGCCACTGTAAATAAACAGTAATAATAGGCAAACAGATAACACAAAAATCCACACCAGCAAGTGTGGTAAGTCTCTGTCTAGCTTTTACAATAAGCAAAGTTATCATCTCATGTTGGGTGTTTATAGTTTTAGACATTTGATGTGGCAAAAAAATCCACTCTATAATCAGCAAAGGGCCTGGCGCTTTAGGATCCCATTGATAAATCAAGGCATAGGGTTGTTTAGCCAGGTACAAGATTATTAAAAAAAAGACAACTCAGGGGCCCATTGGGCTGCTTGCCGGTTTGAAATAGCATCAGCTACATTCTGCAGTGCCTGGCAAGCTTCTGGTGTAAGCTGCCGAGGCGACAGAAGGTCTCGTTCCCCTTTTAACAAATCAAAGGACTCAAATCTGCATTTGAAATTCTTAATAAGGAACGAACCCAATTGAGTGTCCCAAAAGTTTTTGAGCATCATGTAAAGTACAAATATTTGATTGAATTTGCAAATGTTGAGGAGAAACAGACTGGGTCCTAATGCACCAGCCAAGGTATTTCCAAGGGGGTTGATGCTGAATTTTTTCTGGAGCGACACAAAGTCCTGCTTGAGTTACAGCAGTAATGACAAGGTCTAGGGCTTTCTCCATAACCTCTTGTTTTTCTGCTTCAACTAAAATGCTATCTATGTAGTGATACAAAAGAACATCAGTCATTTTCTGGTGAATAGGACTGAGGACCCTTGCAATAAACCACTGACAACTAGTGGGCGAATTTCGCATTCCTTAGGGTAAAACTACCCAGTGATATCTTTGTAAGGGTGCCTGCACGTTAGTGCTTGGAACAGAAAAGGCAAATTTAGGCGCATCATCAGAATGCAAAGGGATGTTGAAAAAGCAGTCTTTTAAATCAATGACTGTCAAATGCCAATCTCAGGTGATCATGGAGGGAGATTGGAGGCCAGGCTGCAGGGCTCCCATTTCCTCAATCACAGCATTGATTTAGGGAAGGTCTTGGAATAAGCGCCACTTGTGAGTTTGTTTTTTAATAACAAACACAGGTGAATTCAAGGGACTGGTGGAGGGGGCTAAATGCCCCTTTTGAAATTGTTCTTGGACAAGTTCAGTAAGTGCACACAATTTAACTAGTGGCAGGGGCCACTGATCCACCCAAACAGAGGGATCAGTTTTCCAAGTCAATTTCAGGGTTTCACGCACCACAATGGCCCCCATCAAAAATCAGACTGAATTTTAAAACCCCATTGAGAAAGTACATCTCGTCCCAACAACATCATAGGTACCAGTAAAACAAATGGCTTTACAGAAGCTATGTGACCTTCTGGTCCCATCACCTGAATTAGGTGGTGACTGATAACTGAGACTGCTTCCCCCAATCCCAGTGAGGGCCTGCGGCACCTTTGTGGGGGCCCAGGTGGGGGGCCATTTGGCTTGAGAAACAACAGTCACATCGGTTCTGGTATCTAAAATGCTGGTGAGCATTATCTGTTGCCCCTGTAACAACAGGGTACATTTGCAAGTGGTATGTTTATCAGAAATTTCCTGAACCCATAATATTTGTGGTGTCCCTGTAGAGCCAAATCCTCCCACCCTTTTTTTATGTTCCCCTTCAGTGGGTGACGGATCATGTGGAAAGGGAATTAATTGCATGATATGGGTCCCCTGAGGGACAGTGCAGGGTGGAAAAGGGGTCCAAGCCATGATTTTAATTTCCCTAACTGAGTGTAGTGGTTTCACGTTTGCCAAATTCTGTTTGACAAGTTTAGTGTAGTGGTTTGAGTGTCTACTCTCTTTTGCCTCTGGGAGATAGGATTGGGAGGAAAAGGCAAAACAGGCCCAACTTAAGGTAAACAGATAGATTTTATTAACATACACACTAAAAGAAGAAAAAGAAGAAGAAAGAAAAAGAAAAAAAGAAGAAAAAAAATGAAACCTTCAAAACACTCTTCTTTCCCTCCACAAGTGTTCACTTTCTTACAAACAACATAGAGAGACAAAACCTGTGATTTTCAGTCAGTTTCACCATTTGAAAATAGTCTTTCATCATCTTTAGGAGAGGAGTCTTTCTTAGAGTCATGAATCCTACTGACAACCTAGAACAGTTCTCTTGTGGGTTTTAACTGTCACAAAAACAGCCACCTGGTAAAACTTGCTTCTGTGACCCCTCCCATTAGCAGTTTCTCAAGCTGCTTATGGGTCATGAGTCTTAGACTCTTGCATATTGGGATGTCACCTTTTAAAGATGAATACTTCAAAGGCAAAGGATTCTTCATCTCAAGGAACAGAGATATCTTCTCACTTCTTCACTGGCACAGAGGGTTTCTCATCTCTGTCTCTGTTCAAGCATCTCATGGGATCAATATCACTTAGTCCATCACAAACACCTTTGCTCAGATCCATACACAAATCTCACAATCATCTCCCCAAATGCATATCTTTCTCATGATTTAAAGGGATAACCTGCATATAGAGTTCATTTCCATGGCTCAATAAGAAGTCCAGCCTAAAATGGAATGGTAACCTCCTCAATCCCTTCTTCTAATCAGTCCTTTTCTTCTCGCTCCACTGACTTTATGCTGTGTCTTTTCTAAGTTCACTCTGTCCCCTTCTTGTCCCTCTCAGGGAAGGGTTAAGCCTTGGAAGCTTCATTTTTCCAGGAAAGGGTTAAATCTGACCAAGCCTGCAATGGTCATGTGATGTCTGCTGGGCAACAGGTTCTCTGGCCCTGGGATCTCAGAGCAGCTGGGCTTCTCCCTTTCCTTTCCTCTCCTCCCAGGAGTCACTGGAGAAGGGGGGAACCCTACCCACCCCTCCATGACAATCGGGGCGGGCTCAGCCCAACCGGGCCCATAGCTGTTACCAGGGGCTGGGCAGACATTCATTCTCGGCTTGGCCGGATCAGGGGCTCAGGGTCGGCTTTAAAACTACCTGATGTTAAGCTGTGGCCTCCCCCTCCCCCACCAGGAGCCGATGGATCCCAACCAGGCCTTGGGCCAGATCCCCCACCTAACAGGGGGAGTGCCAGGGTCTGGCTGGCCTGGGCACGGAAGCACGGCCAGGCCCTGAGTCGACTCCTCCCCAGGAGGGGGAAGCGGCAGGCCACCCCTCTGAGCAGTTGCTAGAGCCGGTTGTTACCTGCTCTTCCAGCCAGAAAGAAAAGGAAAGCTCAGACAAAGTCTCAGCTTTATATGGGTATTACCAAAAGTCACATCCAGCTTTCTCAATGGTCAAACCATATGCCAATAGCTAAGAATTGTCTTCTGATAGGTCCCTGTCTTTTCCAAAGCAACTCCAAAGTCCTGACAAGGCAATGTTCCATATTCCTCTCTAACTAAAAACCAAACTGTGTTAACCCATAACACCAAGTCTGAGTCTATAACTCCAGGGAGAATAAAAAGTCCTGAAAGGGGGGTTGAAGATGTCCCTATTAGCAAAGCACTTTTCTGGGGCCCTGGGGGGCCAAAAATTCCTATAGGGAGTAAATGAACAAAAGAATCTAGCAATGTTACTGTGATTGAGGTTGCCAAGTCCATTCTGGAGCTGCCTGTAGTTGCTGGGCCAAGACTTGAAGCAATCCTCCGTGAGGTGTCTGTGGAGGTGGCCTCTGCAGAGCTGATGTTTGCAAGGGCAGGCCATGGGCTGTACCCGGAGAGACACAGTTTCCTCATGTTGTAAAGAACTCTGAGGGTCTGCCACAGAGGGAAGGCAAGAGGCATCACCTTTATTTTGGCATGGGAGTTTTCTTGGGCTTTCAGGACCTCAAATATCACCTGCCAGGAGGGGAGCATTTCTGCAACCCTTTTGTTTCCCTTTGTTACACAATCCCACAGTTTCACTCCCACCCTGTCCCACAAATCTGTCGTAAACTTTGTGGACTCGGTAACTCCCGGTAGCTTAACTGCTGTCCATTTCAATAGTTTTTAAGTCACATGAAGGTAAAGATTTGCCATGCTGTTCTAAAAAGCTTTGTCATAAGTTCAAAAACTTCTCTTTCCTGAGCAGACACCCCCTGTCTCATTGTCCCCTGCAGTTCACCTCCTTTCCAGAGGGATTTCGTCATTTCTGGCCAGCTTCCCTTTCCTTTCAGGGGCACTTAGTCCTGCAGGGCTCGCCGAGAGCTGCTCAGCTAGGCTGTCAACGCTATCCTTACATGGGGCACCAATTGTCGAGCGATTGAAGAGACGGGATCTCCATGGTTTGCATCATGAAGCCAATTTTATTAAACACACTGCTGGTTTATATACCTTTCAAGCATAACAACCATATCTATGTTTCTTAGTAACATTACTTAACTATGGGCTAGTACAGACTTGTACAGGCCTGTACTGTCTTGCACACAAACATACATACATACACCCTGATCTCTTCCTCCTTCAGGGTCTTGCCTCGACTTGCCAGGGCTTGTAGCCCTCTAGCACATCTACTTCTGTAATGAGTTCAGCCAGCAGTACTTTGAGTCCTGCTTCCAAGCTGTATTCCCACGGGGGGGAGAAGAGTGCAGTTTGTTTGCAGAAACTGCAATTGCTCCCTCACATTCCTTTTCATGGACTGTGTTGTGTTTAGCAGGGACAGCAGGAAAGAGCTCTCCTTTGCTTTTAGTTAGTTTTTTTTTTTAGCTAGCTGAGGCAGAGAAGTTCCCCGGACTGTGGCTTTTCTTTTTCTTGGAATTGAACAGTCCTGCTCCAGACCGAAAACCCAGAAAAACACTGGGAGCTCACACCTGTGGCCCACCAGGGCCTAGGACACAGCATTTTCCAGCACAGGAGGGACTGATAAGAGACTGAGTGAGCTGAGCTACACCTCACAAAAAGGACTCTCTCTCTGAATTTGCCATCTCTTCAGAAAAGCAAGAGGATCCATTGTTTAATATTATTCATTTTTCCATGTTTGTGAGTACTTTCCTTGTTAAATAAACAGTTTTTTCCACTTTTCTTGAAGGAGATTTATGTCTCCTGACCTGGTGGGAGGAGGGGCCACTTGAATTTGCTTTCTAGAGGGACCCCATTTGAAGGTTTCCACCCAAATCTGTCCCAAACCAGGACAGCCAAAGTCACCCAACTGCTGTGTTTTCTCAATTACTTAATCTAGGGGATTCCCTGATATGTTAATCAAGAGAGTCATGATTAAATTTTTATATGCTGGTGGACCAGTCCTAATCAATTTATTTCTCACAGTAACAGACAAAGCATTCCGCATCATAGAATTGGCATCTGAGATAAAAATGGCCAATTTCATGCCCTCCTCCTTTATTTGTTGTATACAATCTCACAAAGTATACCACTGAAGTTTGGATCCTGGCCAATCATTTTCTGTAGCGCATTGAGTATTACATCCTTGAGCAGCCAAAGCTAACAAATCAGTATTGTGAATGTTATTCCAAAATGCATCCTGCACAAAAAGAATCTGAGCTCAAAACTAAAAACTTCTTAGAGTCCCCTGGGTCTAGGGTTACCCCTGATGCTCCCTGGTCATGCAGACACACCATCCAAGAGAGAAGGGGTTCCCCTGCTCTTTTCTTAAACCCATCAATTATATCTTTTACTTAATGATGAGTATAATCCTCTATCACATCCCTCCTAACATGCTGACCATTACCCTCTAATTCCATTTTTCATCTCCATGACAGTCTCACATCTACAAATTCATCTGAGCAACCAGCCTTATCAGAATCTGTAGAATCCCAAATATCTCCATCCCATTTATCGGGATCCCACTGTACACCTGCCTCTGCAATCACTGTATGAACTTTCTTGTGATTCACTTGCCCCCTTCTTTTCTTATAATGAGCCACTTGAACTGCAGCCTTCTTGGCTACAGTCTGGTAAGTGTCCAATTTATCAGCAAGCAACTTATTTTGACACTGTAACATCACAATTTGATTCTTCAGCTCACACATCTGTTGCTCTATGTGGGAGTTTTTCAAAAACAGGTGTTCCTTCTGTTGGTGCTATTTTTGATATGCTGTTAACAAAATCTGTCCTCATTTTCCCAAACCCTCAAATTCTTTTCCTTTTTCAGTATGCAATTTTTGGATGCATTTCAGTACATCCAGAAGTTCAGCTTCTTTTAACCTACTTCCCCATTGATCACACAGTCCTCCGACCTTAGCCCACTCAAAAGCCAGTGAACTATGGAGAAGATCTTCCCATCTGGGAATTTCAGATAGGACTGATTTCTTACATTCAGTTTTCTTACATTTAGATTTCAAAAGCAACATTTTGTTCTTGACTGCGGGAACTCAGGACTTCTGGATGAACAACCAATATGATTTAGCAGAAGCTGTTTATTGTTTACATTAAGCTATCTTTATACATTCTAAGACTACTTGTTCACGCATCCACTCATTATTTGATTGGTCCCTCTATCTTGTCCACATATCCAGCATGCACCCTTCAGGAAATATGATTGGTTACCGTCCATCGCTTCATGGGCCTCCTTTATCTAGTACTTGTGATGCCTTAAGTTTTAGTTCTCATGTTTGCAGATTCTGTGCTGCCTAGGGATGTAGTTCTGAGCCTCATATTAAGTGGCAGTAAGCTCTCTTCACAGAGTAGGTAGACAAAACAAATCCTTTTCCTGCAGAAAACCAAGGACACCTTTCAGGCCTAAAAGCATAAACAATGGTGGACTGAAAGGAGGAACAAGAAAGATGAGACCTCACAATCTGAAGCTGTAATTGGACAATTAAACCCCAATATGCAAATAGACCAAAACTTATAAAAGTGTGAGACCTCATGACCGGGAGGCCATTTTTTTGGGGTTTTTTTGTGACTATTCTTGGTCCAGCCAGGGCACAGCCTTTGTCGGGCTCCTCTCCTGCCCAGGCTGGATCCTGGAGGCCTTTCAATAAATACATACTTTATTCTCTAGCTCTGTCCAGTCTCTGTTTCAGGTCAGCCTTCCAAGGCATCACTTGCATTCTTGATATTCTGTTTCTCAGCTTCTTCATACTTATTTTAGCACTGTTTATGTCTCAGTATCCTTGACGAATTCCAAAGAGTTCTGATAAGAATAACTACAGGTGGTTTGGCTGGTGCATGTTATGGCCTAAGCAGTTCAAATACATTGCTGTACTTGATGCCTTGGAGTGGCTGCCTAGAACAGAAGCTAGACAGAGTTAAGAGAATAAAGTGAGTATTTATTAAAGGCCTTCAATAGATAGACCTTGGGCAGTCAAAAGCCTCTCAGAGACCACACTCAAGATGGACAATGGTCACGAGTTTTTCAGACAGATATAAGTTTGGTCTATTTGCATATCAGAGGTTAATTCTCCAGTTACAGCTTCAGGTAATGAAGTCATATGCCCCCAGTTTGCTTCCCCCTGACTAACTTTTGTTTATAGTTTTCGGGGCCTGAGGCAGAGGATGTCCTTGGTTCTCAGGCTCAGAAGGATTGTTTTGTCTGACCAAAATGTGAAGAGAGCTGACTAACACTCTATTGTGGAGTTCAGAATTATACACTAATGCAGTACAGAATCTGAAAAATATAAAAGCTAAAATCTTGAGGCATCATTCTGATCTGGCTGACTACGCCAATTTTATTTTGCTGGTGGGCAGAGTCAGCACCAAAGACAGACACCAACTTAAGGAATAGTGTAATTTACTATAATGCAAAACTGCAGAGAATTACAAAAGGATAAGCTAAGCAATACACCTAATCATTGCTACAAAAGATTGCCTATAGCGATTAAGAAAGACACATCATCAGTTACTCTAATACTTTGCCCCTTCATCCAGATCCACGTCAGCTGGGGGAAGCTGTCACAGCAAAGGACTGGAGAACTACACTCCATAACTGGGAAATCCTGCACAGTGTGTCTACCTTCAGGCAATGAAGCTTCTGACTTCTCTGTGAGCATAGCCCAGCTTTTATACTGTTGAATAAATAAGCTACCACTACTTGTAGTGCAGGAACATCTGGTTTCATTCTCCTATTGGGTTTCTCCAAAAGCCTGGCCAGGGCTCAAGGAGAAACCAAGGGAGTTGTCTTTGATCCTACACCCCCAAACAAGGTCAGATGTGGCCTTGTCCAGTTTCTAAATACAGAAAGGTAAATACATGTTGCACCAATGAGCAGATGCATATATCATATTGCTAATATTCCTTTGTTAATGAGTGGATCCATATAACATTTGGTTGGAAGGTTCATCTGGATGTCAACTTTGGCTCAGGGTCTGTTGTTCAAGCCTCAGTCAGGGCCTGTTGTTAGGGCCTTAGTACTTCAGGGTATTTGACTGGTTTTGGACTCCAGGTTTTCTTTTTGTTTTGTCCTTGTTCCCTGTTAATTGTTGTCGTTGGTTGATGCTGGTCAGATGCCAGGCACACACGAAAGCTGCTCACTCCCCTCTGCAGCTGGACAGAGGAGAGAAAATTTAATGAAGGGTTCATGGGTTGTGATAAGGACCGGAAGAGATTGCTCATCAAATCCCATCACGGGCAAAATAGGCTCAATTTAGAGATTGAAGTGAATTTATTACTAACAAAATCAGAGCAGGATAATGAGAAGTAAAAGAAAACCTTAAAAACACCTTTTCTTCCCTCCTTCTCATCTCTACCTCCTTCCCCAGCAGTGCAAGGAGACAGGGAATGGGGGATTATGGTCAGTTCATCACCCGTGGCTTCTTCCACTGCTCAGAGAGAGAAGTCAATCCCCTGCTGCACCATGGGGCCCCTCCCACGGGAGACAGTTCTTTGCGAACTTCTCCAACATGAGTCCATCCCATGAGCAACATACCCCCTCGAACTGCTGCAGCATGGGTCACTCTTCCATGGGGTGTAGTCCTCCAAAGACAGGCTGCTCCATCAGGGGATCAAGGCCCCTCTCTCCATGGGTCTCCCATGGGCTTACAGCCTCCTCTCAGGCATCCACCTGCTCTGGTGTGGGGTTCCTCCACATGCAGCAGGTGGATCTCTGCATCCCCATGGAGCTTCATGGGCTGCAGGGAGACAGGTGCTTGGCCATGGTCTGCATCACGTGCTGCAGAGGGATCTTGGCACTGGAAGCTGGAGCACCTCCTCCCGTTCCTTCTTCACTGACCTTGGTGTCTGCACAGTTTTTCTTCTCACATATTCTCATCCCACTCTTCTCTGGCCACAATTAAAACTGCTCCACAGCCTTTGTTTTGATGTCTTCTTAAATATGTTGTCCCAGAGCCATTACCACCATTTCTAATTGGCCCAGCCTTGAGCAGCAGCACATCTGTCTTAGGAGCCACGAGGGATTGGCTCTGCCAGACATGGTGGAAGCTTCTAGCAGGTTCTCACAGAAGCCACCTCTGTGCCCCCCTCCCCCCACCAAAAACAGGCCACGCAAACCCAATACAGTTGTTGTTTGAGGGAAGAGGGAATTTTTTTGTACTCGCGGAGGTTCAGTTTTTTGTGTTTTTTTTTTTTTCTCTCTTTGCTCTCACTCTCCATGCCTAGCCAGGAGAGGGGAGAGGGCTGCCCTATCTTTGTCTCTCCCCACGTGGTCATCTGTGGAGGATGTCATCTTGGGGGAGGAGTTTCTCTACCATTTTGTGGTTTTTTTTGTCCCTGGGGAGTCCACAAGATTTCAGCAACTTTATAACTAGTGATTATTACAGTTATTTTTCTTCCCTGTTGCTATTTTGGATTTTTTTTAGTAAACTGTTATTTTTTCACTTATATCTACCTGTATCCTTATTGGTGGAAAGGCATTGGTTAAAACTAGAGGAGAGGTAACTAATTTTGGAGTGTCCACCCCCTAACTTGTATTAAACCAAGACATCACCCAACTTATTCACAACTGCTCAAGATCACTTCATAGTTGTAAAATGTGAACATGCTAAAGGGAACTTGAAATATTCCCTAAAATCCAACTAACTACTATGAAAGTGACACTTGGCTTGACACACACATGTAGTCTTTCTGTAATTGTGACTGCATGCCCACAGTCCTGACATCCTACATGGTGTCCTTGATAAAGAAACAAGAGTGCAGACAGGCTTTATCAACCTTTTTTCTTCTGCAGTTGATGAGGCTGAATGTGTGGTAATAGAGGACTTTACTAAGGCTTATGCAAACAGTAGTGCCAGGACTGGAAAATAGTTTTGCAACGCATCAGAATTTCTGAAACTCTTGAGAAAAAGAGTATGAGGTGGCATGTAACAAATATCTCTCCCTTCTGCCTTAAAAGGCAAACAGCTAATTTCAGCCAGTCTCTCAAAACCTGTTTTTCTTATACCATTATTGCAGCTCACAACTGGAGAAGGATCTGGTTTAATCCCAACCCCAAGGCTTGGTGAGACACTGGCTCATAGCTAAGGTGCTATACTCAGCCCTTGCATGTGCAAGTGCTACCCTGATTTCCTTGGAGATACTGCTTTGCAGTGAGTTCAAATCAGTCATGTAGAAGTGGATTTCAGATCTAGGAGTCCTGCCTGAGCAATATGAACTCAGGAGTTGGGCATTCAAAGTCAGTGTTGGCTTGGCAAGATGGTGGGAAGAGAAGGGAAGGCCCATGGTGATGCACTTGTCACTTGAGGCCATGGCCAGTACTGAGATCTGGCAGCTCCCTGAGGCAAGACTGCCCCAGATGCTGCCTAAACAAAGAATTTCATGATTGGGATTGGAAGCTGGATAAACCACAAATGCCATTCAAACCATTTAATGTGTCTTGATGAAATAAAGAACAAAGCATGCCTGTCTGCCCCTTCCCTCCAATCTGTTCTTGGAATTTGCCTTTAGAGTCCTACAGACAGGAGCAGTGCCAGATGCCCTGAAAGACAGGGGGGAAATTATCATATCTTTTTTTTCCTTGCAAGAGAACCCACTCTTCCAGCTTGAGAATGTCCACCTGATCGGGTACAGCCTGGATGATGTTGTTACCAACAATGTTGTTTTGGGCTTTCTCATTAAGAACTAGCAAGTTTCTCACCTGTGGCAGTAGTGGGGAGAACTGGTCTCTTCAAATGAGAAAGTATCTTAATTTTGAACCCCAAATGTAGGGAGGATCAATGAAAACCCTTTCAGAGGACAACCTGATTTTCAGAATATTTGAAGTTAAATGTGGGTTCAAAATAAGTTCAGTTCTGTGGGTTTGCAAGATTTCTATGTTTTAGAAAAGGTTTTGTTATAAGTTAGTATAGCTCTAGTTAACCCATAAGGGCCCCTTGTCTTGGAGTTTTCTCTTATCAGAAGTTGATAAGAGTTTCTGTGCCTCTCTGGTCTTTGCCCAGAGACTTTCCTATTGGTCCTTTCCCCATGATGCTCCCTGCCCATCCTTTCCTTCTTCCCCTGTCCATCATTAAGTTACTATCTTCAAGGTCCAGAACTTTCAAAGAGATTCGAACTGCAGTTGGCAGATTCCCCCGAGACCCCTCCCCAAATTACCTTGATTTGTTAGTAGTTAGGTAATTCAGTTGGCATTTGGTACTTTGCTTTGTTTTATTGGTTTGTAGTTTGTACCCACCCCTTGAGCCTGTCCTGGACAAAACCCCCCTGTAGCCTTTGTCCGAGGTCTCTCCTGAGGCATCGGGCAGGAGGTAAGGGGTTCCCCTGTGACCCCCCAATAAACCTCTGTTCCTCCCGACCCTCTGAGAGTCCCCTCTTTCATTTACACCACAGCCGTGACAGCAAAAGTCCAGGGGCTGCTGAGCCAAGACCCGCAGATCGATCCTGTTGTGGCGTGTCGGAGCTGCTGGGTGGTCTAGCTGAATACCAGGCTGACCAAAGAGACACGCACTCCAACAGAGCTCAAGCTCTTACTATTCAAATCCTAAGCCTCTGAGTGATACTGGTTTTATAATTATAGCTCATAAACTAATGGAAGTGAGCTATTTGGTGCTGTTTGTCCCATAGGACATTTGGTCAAAAAAACCTAAAACAGCCCCAACCCCTCATACTGAAAGTATCTGAAGAGAGTGTTTCTGACTCTAGAGGAAAGCTGATTTCAACATGTGAGACCGTAGGGCATGGTACAAGGGGATGCATTAAATGGTTAAATGTGACACTGGCAGTGAGATTTCCTCAGAGCCTAGCAATAAATAACTGTGTGTAGTTAAGCAGGAAAAAAATCACCTAACCGTCAAGTTGGAGAATGGCTCAGGAGCATAGCTTCCAGTTTGGGAATGAGACTCAGGGGTTAACAGAATGCCCCAAATTCATCATGGGACCTGAGATTCAGGGATTATTTGGCTGCTGCTTAAATTGTATTAGTCCCTCCATATGTCCAGTCTGAAAATAGACTAAATGCTGCCAAGGCAGCTTTGGTTACCAGTGATCTCTGTGGGGGGCTAGACCTCTTCTGGTGCTGAGTCATCTGCTACCTCTTGAAGTATCTCTTCTCTGTGATTTAAGAGACTCATTGCTTCCAACAGGCAATCTGAAGCCATTACTGTAGAGCAGACTGGTGCTATGACTGGGTTGTATTGCACCAAAAGTGATATGGGACATCTTTATTTGCTCCCTCAGTGAGCCCATGGTGAAGAGATCTTGGGGGGACAGAATCAGAAATGAGACAGGGAATGTCTGTCTATTAGATGGTGAAGAGAGCTGCCAGCAGCAGACTCCTAGCTATGTTCTGTTTGAAATAAAGCAGTTTTTCTTACCTGGCATCTTGGGTACTGTATCTAAATCCAGGCTTGGATCCAGCTGGCCCTATGTTTGCAGGAGTGGACCTCAGCAAGCACCTCTCCCCTGATGATGCTAACCTTGTGGATGCCCTTCACACCTACACAAGGGAAACACTGGGTATTAGCATTGGGATCCAGATGCCTGTAGGCCATGTTGACAACTATCCCAGTGGGGGAGACTTCTAGCCTGGCTGTGGCTTAAGTGATGTCTTGGGAGCCACTGCCTATGGGAGTAAGATCTCTACTTATTTTGCCTTTGGTCAATGCAGATTCCTCACAAATAAATGTGGGTTGTTGCTGGGTGATAATCTGCTTTACAAAAGCAGAAAAAACTATTTTCTTCCTTCTAAACTGCCTGTACCACTGGAGTTAGTTGCTAGAAACTAGACTGGCTTTTAATTCTGATGTTGCAGAATTCCTCAGGGAAGGTGGACATGATGTCTACCTAGGCCTTGAACTACCCGAGTTGAGGCCTTAACAGGGGCCTGAGTGAGGCCTTGAAGCCTGTGGCGCAGCTAGAAATTCTTAGCCAAGTGTGGCGCAGTTAGAAATTAGTAGTTAAGGTGTCAGGGAAAGATAATAGGGTTGTGAAGGTCACTGAATAGACTTGTTAGTGAGCACGTGATAGCCACCTTAAGAGTTAGTAAAATAAAGTGTGTTTTCATACTTCTCTCTGCTGTATGCCAATGAAGAGCTGCTGTGAATTGTAAACTATATGGAAATGTATAAAAGTAGCCATCTTAGCTGAATAAAGCAGAACGTAGCTGTTAACCATATTGGCTTGATCTGCGTTCTCTCTATACTCCGACTTCCTTTTTATCTCAGGCCAACCCTGGTAATATTCTGAAGTAGCATGTTCTCACTCTAACACCTGATCATAAACTATGATTGTCTTGTTACCAAAAATTAGGAAAAAATAAAATAAACTTAACACCAATGTAGTATTAAGAAGTGTCAGAGACTGAAATGTTTTAATTAATGGCTTAAACATTTTCATAAAGGAATTTTGTCCATTAAAACCATATAAGGCAGATGCACCAACAAAGCTTCCCTGAAGACCATTGCATCCTGAATGGGCCCCCTGGGCTGAGGCCCTGGACTGTGAGCTATTCCACCTAAGGCTATTCAAGATAAGAAAAAGTGACACTATTGTTCAAAGCATCTCAGGTCTGGGAAGTAATGGATAAGGCTGTGTCCTGGTTTAGGGCAAATTTGGGAGGAAATCTCCAAATGGGGTTCCTCTGGAAAGCAAATCCAAACAGCCCCTCCCCCCAGCCAGTCCAGGAAAAGAACTCCCTCAGAGAAGAGTGGAAAAAACCCTATTTATTTAACAAACAAAATGCCCACAAGCATAAAGAATGAATAATAATAATAATAACAACAACAATAATAATAATATGAAACAATAAAACCTCTCTCCGCTCCAAAGAGAGATGGCAAAACTGAGAGTCTGTGCCAGGAGTCTGTTTATCAGTCCCAGTCCCTTCGTTGCTGGAAAATGCAGAGTCCTGGCCCGGTGGGCCATGGGTGCAAGATCCCGGTGCTCCCCTGGGTTTTTCAGTCCAGAGCAGATTTAAATAGTCCCAAAGAAAAAAAGGAAAAAAACAGTCCAGAAAAGCTTCTTTGCCTCAGCTAGCTAGACTAACAAAGGGAAGAAAAAACTCTCTCTGGCTGCCATCTGTGCATCCGACGAAGAAGAAAAAAAACAAACCACACAGTCCCATGGACGAGAGAAGATCCTGAGGAGTGAACACTGTTTTTCAAAACAAACTGTGTGCTTCTTCTTTCCCTGCTCACTCTCAGAACCAGTCTTAAAGGTACAGAACACAGAACAGACGATGTGGGGATACAGGTATCATAGTCACTCTAGGACAGCTGGGACAGCATTCACAGGAGACAAGCTCAGCAGCTTGGGGGTGGAGACCATAGCCCAGGGCTTATCTGTTGCCAGGTTTGCACAGATTTTCCACCAAACCGGGGGGAGGAGGAGGGTTTCAGGTGTATGGCAAAAAGACTCTGGTCAGAGGCAATGAACACCCATCCTGCATTACTGTAGTGGTTTCACATTCGCCAATTCTTGTTTCTCAAAATTAGTGCAGTGGTTTGAGTGTCTACTAGAATTATTTACTCTTTTTCTGCTGTGAGATAGGATTAGGAGAAAAGCAAAGCAGGCTCGACCTAAAATGTATAAAGATACGTTTATTAAAACACTGAAAGAAAAGAATGACAATCAAAATGAAACCTTCAAAACCCTTCTCCTCCTCCCACAAATATTGGCTTTCCCACTAACAACATAGAGACAAAACTTGGAACTCTTGGTCAGTTTACCACCCATAAAATAGTCTTTCATAACTTCATTTAGAGAAAGAAGTCTCTTTTAGTCTGCCATGGTGTCCTAGGGTGACTATGATGCCTGTATCCCCACATCGTCTGTTCTGTGTTCTGTACCTTTAAGACTGGTTCTGAGAGTGAGCAGGGAAAGAAGAAGCGCGCAGTTTGTTTTGAGAAACAAACTCACTCCTCTGAATCTGCTCTCGTCCTTGGGACTGTGTGGTTTCTTTTTTTTTTCCTTCGTCGGATGCACGGAGGGCAGCCAGAGAGAGTTTTTTCTTCCTTTTGTTAGTCTAGCTAGCTGAGGCAAAGAAGCTTTCCTGGACTGTTTTTTTCCTTTTTTTCTTTGGGACTGTTTAAATCTGCTCTGGACTGAAAAACCCAGGGGAGCACCGGGATCTTGCACCCGTGGCCCACCGGGCCAGGACTCGGCATTTTCCAGCAACGAAGGGACTGGGACTGATAAACAGACTCCTGGCACAGACTCTCAGTTTTGCTATCTCTCTTCGGCGCAGCGAGAGGTTTTATTGTTTCATATTATTATTATTATTATTATTATTATTATTATTATTATTATTATTCATTCTTTATGCTTGTGGGCATTTTGTTTGTTAAATAAATAGGGTTTTTTCCACTCTTCTCTGAGGGAGTTCTTTCCCTGGACCGGCTGGGGGGAGGGGCTGTTTGGATTTGCTTTTCAGAGGAACCCCATTCGGAGATTTCCTCCCAAATTTGCCCTAAACCAGGACACATGGAATTTGCCCACTGACAACATAGAACAGTTCTCTTGTGGGTTTTACTTCTCACAAAAACAGCTGCCCGGGAACCTGCTTTTGAGAAGTCCCTCCCATTGGCAGCTTTCCTGCCAGCTGCATATGGGTCATGGACACTCATGGGGTATCATTTTAAAGATAAACAGCTCCAAAAGCAAAGGATTTTCTTCATCTCATGGAACAGAGATCTCTTTTCTCTTTTTCTAGGGGCAGAATCTTCATCTTTATCCAATCTTTCTCTCTGTTCAAGCTTTTCAAAGAATCACAGCTTTTCATAGGATCACAGCTACTTCAATATTCACTTAGTCCATCACAAATACCTTTGCTCCAATCCACAATCTGAACAATCTTATCATCTCCCCAATTCATATTTTCCACGATTTAAAGGGATATTCTAGTATATTACAGTTCATTACCATGGCTCATAAAAGACTTTCAGCCTAAAACCAAGTCATCTTCTCATCTCTCCTCTCACTTAGGATCTTTACTCTCTCTCTTCACTGGCTTCAGTTTCATGCTGTGTCTCTTCACATCTCACTCTGACTCTTTTCCTCTCACTTGGGGAAAGGGGTAATGTCCTCAGGTCTCATTTTGTGCAGTGAAAGATTTAACCTCTCACCCAGGTCTGTCCCTCTTGGGCTGCGGCTCACAGTATTGTATTTCAAAGCTGCACTGATGGGGGGGAGAGCTCACACCAAGAGATTGGAGCAGCCTGGGGAAACCGTGGTCAGGGATCTCAGCAGTCAGGACAGGCTGATGGACACTTCCCCTACCCCTCACTGGCATCAGGGTGGTCCCGGCCCAGCTTGGGCCCAGAGCTGTTATCAGGGGCACAGCAGACACCTCCCTTGGCCCAGACCGGCAACACTGGCAGCTGCTGGGGCCCAGGCAGGCCTGGCCAAGCCTTTGGGGCTGGGGCTTTAGCAGCCCCGAGACAGGGCCCTCTCTTTTCCCCTCCCCCTGCCTGGCAGCTCTGGGCAGGGCTGCCCGGCCCCCTGGGGGAAGCAGGGAGCCAGGCTGGCTTACCTCTCTCAAATCCCAGAAGAAAGAGAATGATTCCCAGAATTCCTCTGATTTTAAACCCTGTGTGTTCCCAGAGATGTGTCATCTTTCTAATGACTATACCAAATGTCAATATTCAAACCTAGGTGTAGTTGGTTTCTCTCATGGGGGCTGCTTACCGGCTAAAGCAGTTCCCAGACCAACTAAAACAGTTCATGAGTTCCTCAGTCCTGCTGGCTGAGCGTGGTTAAGGCTGGAAGAATGGAGTGGGCTCTGGCTTGGGTTTTGGAAGGTGTTGATTCAGTGCAGCTCCATGTGCCAGAAGCACACTTGCCAGAACAGCGATTTGGGCCCCTGTGCTCTCCTCTTACCAGGTCACAGCCTGGGAGGAGCACACTCTGGGCCAATAAGGGAAGGAAAGGGGTGGGGTCCAGGACAGGGTGATACCAGGTGATATTTTGGGTACGGGGGTGGGGGTATTTTGGAAGGGGCAAACCAAGTACAGACAAGTAAACAAAATACAGATACAAATTTGAAAACTTCAATCATGCACCGTAACACCTAGGGTCTGATTGGGTTTGCTATAACTTTCTTGAAAAAATCACTTCCTTCCCAAACTACCACACTCCCTCAAATAAGGGGGGGGAGGAGAGTTTTTGGGTGTGTGGCATAACCTCTGGTCAGATGGAGCTAACATCCATCCTCACTTACACAAACTGGCTCAGTTGTAAACCCCACCGCACCCCAGGAAGGCCACATAGACACAGGACATTCATGTGAGATGCAGCTGAGGTGTTATAAACCATCAAAGACCCCCAAAGAACCCCCCAGACTGATTCCTGAGGCCTCGCCCCAGATTACTGCATGTGATGTAAAGTGATGCAATAGATCCAGAGTCCGTTGCAAGAGACAGTGTAAGACTTGTGCCTTCCCTCTGCCAGGGGAGGAATCTGGGCATTGCCACCTAGCCCAAACATATATTAATCCATTGAACTCTATGTTTTGCAGGACCCTCACTACCAAGAAGACAAGAAGAAGAGGATCAATGGGATACCATTGGGATCCACGAAGTGGTGATATTTTCTATTTAACCTGACTGTTACTATCTTTCTCTCCCCCTCCCCTTTTTCTATTTCTTTCTCTCTCTCTCTTTTTTTCAGATTTACTGTTAAATAAAATCCATACTATTGACTTCAGCATATGGTCTCATTTGCAACTTAATTTGGGCAGGGGCATCTCTCTAACAGTTTTAATAACCAGATTGTAACACCTTTCCAGTGTTGTGCTGCATCACCTGGGTCCCCTCCTGAGCCTTTCTGCAGGACACATGGCATAGTCTGAGGGCTGGGTTGTGTGGGCAAACTTGCCAAAATGCTCCCAGGTAGCAGAGGTGGAAGGTTGGATGCTCAGGTCTCCATGCCCCTGGGCACAGCCCCTTCCCAGTAGCAGTGATGTGCCCTTGTGTGCTTCCTGCTCTGCCCATCACCACATCAGGCATTCAGAGCTGAGGTTCTGCTCTGTTTCTCTCCCAGAAAGATCTGCATTTGAAAGCTTGATGTCAGTTCCTTTGCATGGGAGCAACTCCAGGATGTTTTGGACCCAAGGAGCAATTTTGAGCAAACAAAAGGTGCTGGGGTGTGATTTGAGGTTATCAGATGAACTTGTCTCAGTCACCTGCCTCAGTCACCTGCCTCTTTCAGAGGTAGCTCTTCAAGCATCCAAACCACACCTTCTGGTTTGGCTTCATCACCAAGCAGGTGCAGTTTCAGCCAGGTCTTTGGTTCCTCACTCACCCTTTTGACTAAAGCTGCTTTGGAGAAAGATGAAGGTGAATGCTTTTCCTTTTTCAGAAATTAATAGTTTTTAATTCAAACAAAACTGAAATACCCCTAATAGCAACTGTTGTGGTGGTGTGTTTTTGTTAAGTTGTTGAGAAGTTATTATCCCAATGGATCATCCCTGTTTTCCCCTGATATGTTTGATATCGTCCAGGTTATCTCCTTCTTCACCCAGTTGTCAATCACTCCCCAGACCTGCCTTTTACCCCACCTACATAAATGTCAATCCTTCCTAATCCCTGCCCTTGGTTCCAGAAAGTTCTCTGTCAGTCCTTGTTGTCCCAACCCCCTGCCATGTAACCCTTTCCACTCCCATTGTCTTTCCTACTGGTTGTCATATTGTGAGCCCCTCCTTAATCTCCTCCCAGTTGTATCCCTGATTGGTTGAAGAATTGTACCCTCCCCATGTAGCTCCCCCATTTAAAAGATTGTGCAAAAGGCTGATTTTTGTTTTTTCGTCACTGCCCCCCTCAGGGAATAAAGTCCTTTGAGAAGCACACAAAAGACCCCCCCCTTGTTTTTACTCCGATTCTCAGTGCTTCACAACTGGTGCTGTAGAGAGCAGTGCTGCTGCTGCCCGAATCAGCAGCTCTCCTCTACTACCACCCGAGCCCAAACTGACCCGGGGGTAGCCACTCTCGATGTGGTCTGGGTAGTGTGAGCTAGCTGGGATTCTCCAGCATCACATCAAACTGTAAATTTGGAGGTTATTTATACTCTTTCTTGTTTCTGTAAAGAACATATTCTGATTAATGAAAATAACTTCAGTTTAATGAATTCACATATTCCAGTGGAATTTGAATCTTTCCCATTGGAATTAAAAGTTCACATTAAATTATATTCTTAAGTTAAAGTGTCATCTAACCAAACTATGTCTGATTTCTAACAGGCTGATATTAGCTATTTTAAGGGAAGTTAGCTAGTTTGAAAAAGAGGGAGGTTGTATTGAGTTTGAATGGTCAGGCTTTGGTAGCCGGGAGGGGGAGGGTTATGGGAGTGGCTTCTCTGAGAAGCAGCTAGGAGCTTCCTTCCTGTCCAGCAGAGCCAATGCCAGCTGGCTCCAAGATGGATATGCTGCTAGGCAAGCCTGGGCCAATCAGAAATGGTGGTAACACCTTTGTGATAGCATGTTTAAGAAGAAGAGAAAAAAAGTTATTGTGCAGATATAATTGCACCAGAGAAAAGCGGAGGCACAATATGGGAGAAGAACAACTCTGCAGACACCAAGGTCATTGGAGAAGGAGGGGGAGGAGGTGCTCTGGGTGCCAGAGCTAAGATTTCCCTGCAGCCCATGGTTATCAGCGATTGAGAGAGGGGGACATCCTGAGTTCTGATCAGAAGCCAAATTTATTGAGCATACAAGGCATTTATATAGGGTTTTTCTTGTATGGCACTTATATAGGGTTCTATTTTTGGTAACAATTTCTCATTGGATACACATTCTTTATGACATCACGTCACCTAGTATCATTATCTTATCACAAGGTTTCACAACATGTTTCTTGGTCACTTATTCCCCAGGGAGCCTTTATCTGTGTCTGTCTCTCCCACAGTTTCTGCTTGACCAGGCCTAAGATATAAGGCTCCTTTAACAGTTCCATTATACTCTCTGTTTCATTCCCCATACATGGTGAAGCAGGCTGTCCCCCTGCAGCCCATGAAGGTGTACAGGAATGCAAAGATCCACCTGTAGCACACGGAGGAGACCCATGGCAGGTGGATGCCTGAGAGGAGGCTGTGACCCCATGGGGAAGCCTGTACTGGACTAGACTCTTGGCATGGACCTACAAACCAATGGATAAAGGAGTCCGTGCTGGAGCAGGTTTCCTGGTAGGACTTGTGACCCCATGGGGGACTTATGCTGGAGCAGCCTGTCCTTGAAGGACTACACCCCATGGAAAAGTGACCCACAATGTAGAAGTCTGAGAAGAACTGTTGCCCGTGGGATGGACTCATGTTGGAGAAGTTCATTGAGAACTCTCCTGAGAGTGACCCCACATCAGAGCAGGGGAAGGACTCTTCTCCCTGAGCTGTGGCAGAAACAATGTGTGATGAACTGACCATAATCCCCATCCCGTTTCCCTGCACATCTGCAGGGGAGGCAGGTAGATCTGGGAAGGAGGGAGGGATAGGGACAAGATGTTTCTAAGGTCTTATTTCACTTCTCATTATCCTACTCTGATTTTGTTAGTAATAAATTCAATTAATAACTAATTCAAGCCTGTTTTGCTTGTGACAGTATTTGGTGAGTGATCTATCATGGTCCTTATCTCAACTCATGAACCTTTGTGGTATTTTCTCTCTCCTGTCCAGATGCAGAGAGGAGTGATAGAGCGAGTGGCTGTGGTAGGTATCTGGCATCCAGCCAGGGTCAATCCATTAGAGGTAAATCTATTTTTTGTGCAGAGATTTATAAAGTTGTGGCTAAATAAGAACTAGCAACTAGCTCTGTGTGTAGGAATTTTTTTCACCCCAAGTACATTGGCATTCTCCATGTGAGGATGTATAGATGACTCTGAGTATGTATGTTCCATGACACAAAATAGTCTGGTGCTCCAGTTGTTCTGGTAAGGAAGAGTAGTAGATTATTTTTGTGGTGAGTTGATATTCAGTTGTTTGCTTTCAGTGACCTTGCAGAAGGTTGTTTTTAGAGGGTTCATGTTGATAGCTGGGAAGGGAGTGCCATGCTATCTTCTGACCACCTGGTTGGGAGTCAACACCAGATGCAGGGCAGAGCATGAAAAACAAGTTAATAATTGACCTATCGTCCTTGTTTTTCATTCTTGGGACTACAGACATAGAAATGATAACATCTGTTTTTTCAAAAACTTTTTATAATAAATAGAATGTTTTTTACATCTGTTATGATCCAGTTATTAAAGTTCTTAGAAATGCCTCTGCCCGAATTAATGTGCAAATGAGACCATATGCCAGTGACAATAGTATGGGTTATATTTGATAATAAATATGAGAGAGAGAGAGAAAGAAATAGAAAATAGGTGAGGGGGACAAAAAGAGAGTAACAGGGTCAGAATAAGGAAAATATCACCCCTCCGTGGATCCCAAAGATGTTCCATTGATCCTCTCCAGCTGGTCTTCTTGGTGGTGAAGGTTCCCCCAAAAAGCATAGAATTGGATGGGTTAATATATGCTCAGGCTAGGTAGGAAAACCCAGGCACCTCCCTGGGGGAGGGGAGTTTGCCATTGTTTCTTACAACAGACTTCAGGTTTGTTGCATCACGTGCAGTCCTGCAGTGCAAGGCCTCAGGGATGACTCTTGGGGGGCACTTCAGGGGGGTCTTTGATGGATTATGACACCTCCTCAGCTGCCTCTCATGTGAATGTCCTGTGGATGTGGCCAGTGGGGTTGGGGGTTCCACAGCTGGGCCAGTTTGTGTAAGGGAGGATGGGTGTTCACTATTACGTAAGGTTTCACCTGGGCACAAATATGTGCTTCACTGTCAAC
>JANPWX010017225.1:0-11138 GCA_024734555.1 Trochalopteron elliotii
TACTTCCTTTTTGCTTAATCTGTTTCCTGATTGTCTTCTTTTTTTTATTATGAAACCTCTTTTCTTAAAATTTACCAGGAAAGTGAACTCCATTTTTCACCCTGAGGAATGAGCCGTGTGAGCAGAGCCGTACCTGGTCCGTGCCGGGGACAGGCAGGTCGTGCAGCTGCCACACCCCCACCTGGCCACAGCTGTCCCCCAGGAGCAGGCACTCGGCGTTCCTGGCAAACAGGAGGGAGCTGAGCTTCCCCTCAGGGCCGGCAGCACAGGAGAGCACGGGGTTGAAGCTGCAAACCAAGAGTTAATGGGTATCATGCATTGATCAGCTGCAAAGCTGCACATTTCATTTTCTGTGTTCTAGGTTGGTTCAAAAATTGGGAAGTGAGGCAGGGTTTGGTTTGGGCTCTGCCAGAAGAAAAATCTCAGCTGCTGTTAACTAAGAAACCCTGCATGCCTAAAATCTGTCCTAACCTGGTGGTTAATATTTTTATTAGATGAATAATTTGCAGGATGTGGCAGGGCTCTGGATCCACCAGGGCTTCACACTGTCAGTAATACAAAACCCAGAGCAGCTGGACAAGGTCACAGGTAACTGAGTCATCTCAACTTCAGACCATCCAATCTTTACCAAAGTAGCTCAGTTCTGTTCTTTTCCCTTCTAACTCTGCCACAATTTCTGCAGAAAAAGGACAGTTCTACACTTTATCAGCTCCATGAGGCATCCAGCTCCTTCTCTTCTAACCCCAAATCTCTGGTCACCACCATTTCACACAACTTTTACACGAGTATTTCAAAATGCAAAGCAAAGTGTGGAGCTGTAATGATCTGATAAAAACACTGATGAGGGAACAACGTGTGACAGTTAAATTTCAGACTCTTCCCTGAGAAGAGTCATTACTCACATGCTGACAGTCAGATCCCAAATCTCCACCCTCCTCTCATTCACTGCCGCGAAGATGAAGGCTGATTTTGGAGCCCACTTGATGTCATGAACAAAAGCTGTGACAGAAGTGAAGGTTAAAAGGGGGGTGTGGGAATCCCGGCGCCACAAAAGGATGCTCCAGTCTGCAGAGCAGCTGAGGAACATCTCTGTGCTGGAGGGGTTCCAGGCAACTTTGTACACAGGGCCCTGTTTGGAGAGAAACAAAACAGAACTTGGTGTTGCTGTAGAGCTACAGAATCTATTCTAGAGCTACCCAGCCTTCCTCCCACAGGTAAGACTATTTAACTCTACAGGACAATCAGATTTCTGATTGCTGTCTTAAAATAAAGCCAGAACTAAAGCTTTAAACCCGTTTATAGTACCAGTTTTAATAAATTACTTGAAAAAATCCTGACAGTGTAGAAAGTAGTCCTGCAAGACTGTGATGCTTTGTGCTGTGGGGATTCATTCCCAATATAAGAGAAGTTTAGGTTTCTTTTATTGCAGATGTTCACTAAATATGAGCAAAGAAACTGTTCCACTATTGAATTGAGCAGTTCCTGCTGTCCTTGTTTACAGAGTGTGCCTCACCTTATGGCCTCTGTATGTCCCCAGAATCTGCTCCTTGCCTGAGCAAGAGCAGCAGTGGATGTGGCCCTCTTCTGTTCCAGCAAGAAAAATATCAGGATCCTGAAAGAAAGGGAAAAGTAGCCTGGGCTGGATGAATTTATCACTCCTGCAGAGCCAAGGAGGAGCTCCTGGGAATGGTGGGTAAAGTGGAACCACAGTGTAGCACATTTGCTGGTTGTGTTCTCCAACAATGCACAATGCTGGGCTTTGACTCCTGGAAATCTTGGATTTTCAGCAATCCATGTGGAAAATGCAGGAATTCTTTGAGTGCTCTGGGGAGGAAATGCTCAGCTGGATGAAGAGAAGCTCAGCTGGATGAAGAGAAGCTCAGCTGAGTCCTGGATGTGGGAGGTGTTGAACAAATTCTCCCAGGCTTGGCCATCACAGAGGGGAACTGCCCCAAGGAAATGTGAGTAACGTGGTTGGGAGGGCAGGGCTTGTGTTACCATTTCACCCACTTGGGGTGAATCTTAGTAGGTAGAAAGCAATTTATTATTTCAAAATTAATATGCTTTAAATAGCAGTGCCAAGTCCTGGGCTAATTCCCATTAAAGCAGCTCCAGCTCTACTGCAGAGTTTTCCTGGGTAACCCTTCAGCCAGGATGGGATTTCTGAACCTACCTCTGGATGGAAGTCAAAGCACATTCCAGCTGCCTGTTGTGATATGGGAGCTTCACTTGTCTTTTCTTTTTCACCTGGTGATTTTTTCTTCCCACTTTCTATTTGCTTGATTTTCATCACATCTGTGCAAAGAGCAGGAGGTTTTGTCAAACAGATGTGAGGGGCTCGTGCTGCTTTGGGATGCCCTGAAATGCTTTGTGGGATAACTGGGGTAAAGAATGTCAGCTGGGATCAAAGAGGAGATTTAGGTGCTCACCAGAGCAGTCCAGCCTTTGCTGGATGAACCACTGGGTCATTCTCCCATCTCCAGAGATACACATCAGTCTCTCTTTTTTGTCACCTCCTGTTGCACCTCTGTCCTGTTCCACCCACCTCAGCTGCCACACAGGACCTTTGTGTTTATTTAGGGATGCACTGGGACAAAAAAAAAAAAGAAACCCAATAAAACAACACGTGGTAAATCATAGATGAGCAAAGGCAATGCAACATGTTTGACAAATAATTAGGCTTCCACTTCGTAATGAGCATTAAGTCTTACAACAGAAATGTTTTGCTTTTCTTTTTAAAAAATGGTCTGAACATTGGTTGTTTTCTCCAGGAAAATGTTTCCTTCATTAAACATGTTTGTTAATTAGTTTCAGGGCACTGTTTGCACCATGAACTCAGTCTGCCCCTTGTAGGAGAGTGCCTGAGACCTGGGGAGCTGCCCTTAGGGCAGGTGCTCCCCCTTCACCCACCCATCCCCTCTCTCATTCTCTTCTTAATTCCTGCTCACCCCTCACCTATTCTGATGTTCTCTCCATTTTTGGCAAGAGGGATCAGAGATAAAGCACCAAAAGCTACCACTGGTCTCCCATAAGGATTTATTATCCAGGGCTGGATTGTCCTAGTTAGGACAAGGAGTATAAATGATAGGTGGGGGTAAATAGCTGCAGTTCCCTAAAGGGTGAGGGAAAGGTGCTGCTTTGTTGCCCCTGTTGGAACCCTGGGCACTGGGAATTTCAACCCTGGGCACTGGGAATTTCAACCCTGGGCACTGGGAATTTCAGACTTTCTGTGCTGACGGGCACTGACCCCCAAGCAAACCCTGCATTGACCTGAGGCTGTGGAAAAGGCTCCCAAAATTGAGTGACAGCACTGGGATTGTGGGGGTGGAGTTTGGATAGAAGTGTATAGTATCACATGGTGGAAAATTTACAGTTTAAGGGTTTAGAATATAGTAATATATATATAAAGCAAGATGGAGGATTTAGGGCAGAGGCTGAGTCCTTCTTTTTCACCTTCTCCTTCATGGTTTGGGTGGGATTTTGTAATTGGGTAGAAAAGTCCACATTGTGGGCCACAGGTGGGTGGTGATTGGGTTAAAAGTAAAAACAATTTAGGTGTCATTTCATAATTGGACAGTTTATCCTTTAAAGGCCTTGTAGAGAGAGAGACAGAGCCATTTTTCACTTTGAGACTGTGATATAGATAAGAATTAATAAACATCTGAGTCTGAACACAAAACTCTGTCTCTCGTGCAATTAATCCTGACTCTAACAGAAAAAGAAGATTAAAAGGCCACAAATAGAAGATAAAAAGCCCCTGTCCAGGGTTTCCTTGCTCAGAGGTGCCCTGGGTGGGAGGAGGTGGAGCTCCCAGGCTGACCTGCTGTCCAGCAGCGCGGCGTCGCTGCGGCTCCGCACGTCGTAGATGGACACACATCCACTGGCCATCCCAACTGCCAGCAGATTTGGGCTTGCCAGGGAGAAATCCACAGCAGTGACACCATGATCACAGTGGAAAATGCGCTCTGGCCACTGCCCAGGAGAGAAATACAACAAAGCTGTGAGTTTGGTTATTATTTATTTCTCTTTTCTTAACACTGGGCACTAAACGTCTGCTGGGAAACTCAAATGATTGTGGCCAAAGTGATCAGAAATTCTCTATTCTGACTGGCTCTGTGTATTTCTTGCTATAACTGCTAAAATTAGGAAAAAGATAAAAGATTGTGCAGAAATATGACACTGGAAAAAAGTCAGGTAGGGTTATTCCAAACCAAGTACCTCTCTTTTCTCAACACTGGACACTCAGTTTCTGCTGGGAAACTCAAGTGATGGCAGCCACAGTGACCAGAAATTATTCACTATTCTGACTGGAAATGTGTTTCCATGTATTTATTGCTACAACTGATAAAATCAGGAAAATGATAAAGATTATGCAGAAATAGGACACTGGAAAAAAGTTAGGTAGGGTTATTCCAAACCAAATATCTCTCTTTTCTTAACACTGGGCACTAAATGTCTGCTGGGAAACTCAAGTGATTGTGGCCAAAGTGATCAGAAATGATTCTCTCTTCTGACTGGAAATGTATTTCCATGTATTTCTTGCTACAACTGCCAAAATTAGAAAAAAGATAAAGATTATGCAGAAATAGGACACTGGAAAAAAGTTAGGTAGGGTTATTCCAAAGCAAATACCTCTTTTCTTAACACTGGGCACTAAATGTCTGCTGGGGAACTCAAATGATTGTGGCCAAAGTGATCAGAAATGATTCTCTATTCTGACTGTCTCCATGTATTTCTTGCTACAACTGATAAAATTAGGAAAAAAATTAAATTTGTGCAGAAATATGACACTGGGAAAATAGTTAGGTAGGACTACTTCAAAGCAAATACCTAAAAATATCTATGGTAACAGCAGGGAATCATGAGAGTATTTGATGTGGTAAAGATGCATCAAAGATTTGACTCTGTTTAAATTGATCTAATACAGTTTTGGCCAAGAGAAGTTTGTAGTAGAAATCAAACTGAAATGTTGTAATTTATGGCAATCAGATTTTTTTTACTGATTTTTGTTCCTTTTGTTCCTACAGCTGAACTGAGATTGTAACTGAGATTTGTGGCTGAGATTTCCAAATATTTTTTTAATGTCTGGTTTTAAAAGGATCCCTTTTCAGACAGATCTCAGAGGTGTAAACGTTACATTTATGAAATTTCCTCTTTTGTTGACAGTGCTGTGAGAAGTTAGAGTAAATAATTGCAGTTAAAAGGGAAATAAAGCAGAAATTGTCCTGAGAAAAGCAGATTGCAGGAAAAGCAAACAAAGGGGCTCGTTACCATGGGGTTCTTCAGTGACCAACAGCAAGCCAGGCCTTTCTTCTGATCCTGAGAAACAAACTCTCTGTAACCCACTGCTAAGAGATCCTGCAAGCACAGAGCAACAGCAAGAGCTCAGTTCCACTGGAAGCTCAGCAGGATGTTCCCAAAGGCACCTTTGTGTCAAGGCAAAATCTGGAATAACAAAACTTCTGCTCTGTGCAGGGAGGAGCAGGAGATTATAATCCTTGCTGTTCTATAATCAGATTTTAATGTGCATTATTTAATGGAGTACAGGAGAATATTTCTCATTTTCCCTCTCAGGGTTAGCTGTAAAAGGAGCTTCAGAGAGCACCTCAAACTCCTGGTTTTAGCTTTCCACAGTCCAGTGAATTCCCATCACTCCTTTCCACAGGCAGAAGTAAAAACCACAGCAAGTTTTTAGCCTTCAGCTCTGTTAATTTTTCTTTTCTTGCACTCAACAATGGTTTGTCAAACTCACATTTCAGAAGCAGCTGATTGTTTGCCATGTATTCTAAGACTGAAGTCTCTAAATGTGTCTAACTTTTTAATATCTTGAGATTTGGTGCACTAAAATATGAAATGGTTTTTATTTTCTCTCTTTTTTTCCCCCTCACTGGGTTTCTGTTTCTCATCCTCAGCTGCTTTTTACCTCTCTTCCATTCATTATTTTTGTTTAATAAGTGAGTTCTGTTGGGAAAACAGAGTTTTACATGACCAGATTAAAGAAGCTTTGGCTTCTGGGCTGTTATTGTGCATCTTATCCTTAAATTTTGAGGAATTCTGCTTTTTTTGGAAAGGTTTCTGTTAGAGACAAAAACGTGGTGTCTAAACTACCACAAATAAACTCCATCAATGATAATAAACTTTAGCAGCAGGGGTTAAATTTCAGTTTTAGAACAGACCAAGTCTATCAACATTGCTGTTCAGGGTTAACTGGAGTAATTAATGAAATTCTAGGCCAATTAAAGCTGTGATGAGCCATGTGTAGGCAAAGTGAAGCCTGTAGATTAAAGCAGCAAGAGGGAGGGATTGGCTCCATCTTTGAGATCCCTCCCAGCAGAGCAGAATGCCCAGAACTCCCAGATCAGGAGTTTATTGCCCCTGTCCCAGTCTGTGCCCAGCTCAGGGATGATTTGAGCACTCACAGGGTTCACTTTGTTCCAGGCCATGCTGCTCACGCTGTGCCCACTGGTTAAATCACACCTGTATGACCACAGCAGCTCCAGGCTGGGACCTCCACCTTCTGCTGGGCTTTCATGTGCCTCTGGCAAAGCTTCCTCCTCATCCTCCTCATCCTCCTCCTCCTCAGATCCTTCCGCCTCAGTGTCTGAGATAACAACAGGTTCTAAAGTGGACAGATGTAGGATCTGAGTAGAAATATTTCACTTACCTCACTCTAATTATTCACACCAGAAGAAAAAATTGCCCTTTCAGCAAATATTTTGCAGGGAAAAAATTGGAAAAAACAAAGAAAGAAGTGAAGATTTGAGGAATTAAGACATCCAAACTTCTAAAACTGTGACTAAAATTGGCTGGGGACAGAGCAGACAGCTGGATTGGGCTGGAGTGAGCCTGCTCTGCTGCAGGTAGGTTTAGCTACCCAGCCCAAAAGTGAGGAATTTCTGTGGAAAATGAAGAATTTCTGGCTGGGAAGAGGCTACTGAGCAAAGAACAAACCTCTAAGGACAGGGATCTGCCGATAAACTGCGAGCTTGGGTTGGAAAATGTTCTCCATGAGAATCCTCTCCATGACAACTAAATCCTGCTGCAGCTTTGCTGAAGTCAGGATTGAATGGCATTCCTTCTCCTCGTGGCTCCTGGCAGCACCAGCACTCTCTGCAACGATTATGGAAGAAGTTGAATCACAGAATGATGGGATATTCCAAGCTGGAATGGATCCACAAGGATCATGGAGTCCAACAGGCCCAAACTGCCTGATAAATGAGAGATAAATGGGATAGAAATGCTTTGAACATGGTAAAACTTGCCACAGAAAAATCAAGGGATAAGAATCCTCCACTTGCAAAAAGCAGAAAATTCAAAAAAATACTTTCACTATGAATTTTTTCTTGCTATTATATTCTTTTCTTATAATTTTATCATCATCTTTTCTTATTATAATGTTTTTATCTTTTTCAGATACTTCTGGAATTTTTCACAAATGGTGTTTTGCTTCTGCTTTTTAAAGTGAGTACCAGCAAACCTTGTCCCTGAGTATTTCTCTTGATTTAATTTCTGATGGCAGTGTGCAGAGAAGTGCAGCCCTGACCAAGATTCTTTAGCAAACTCTCTTTTGCAGGTTCCAGGCAGCATTTTTCAAGAAGTTTTCCCCACAAATCCCAGGGATGTGCCTGGTTTAGGAGGCTGAGGACAGGGCAGAAATGGAAAATGTTACCTCTGGCAGAAGGGACAACCACAGGCTGACTGTGCTCTTCAGCTGTGGGAGATTTGCTGCTTTTCTCTGCTGGGGCTTTTGGCTCTTCTGTCTCTGTAGGTTCTGTTTCTGAGGCAGTCAGTGAGTTGTCCAAATCCCAGGGAGTCACCATCATCCCTGGGAATGAATTTCCCTGTCACACAGGGCTCTTGTCTGGGAACATTATTTCTGGGCTTGGGGGCTTTGGAACCAGCTCTGGTTCCAAAGATGTTGATATTTGAATTTATTATTTTTGATTTAACGTTTTAATTTCATCTTTTGACTGCTATCTTTTACAAATTTACAGAAAAGGTTGCCTGTGTTTAATAAGCATCATTAAAGCAGATAAAGTAACTTTCAGGTTCCTCCTGTTGTGTGACTGCTGCAGCTCCATCAGGGTTTTTTTGGGCTGTGGCTCCCCTTGAGCAGGGCCAGCTCCCACCCAAAATTTGCCTTGATGTGCTCAGGGGTTGGAATGAGCCCTGCTGATGCTCCAGGCACACAAAAAAGTGGTAAATAGCTTTTCAAAGCAGATTATTATCTCATTTTGGGGTTTATTCCCTCATTTTACATGCATTAACACAAAGGAAAAGTGTTTGGAACAGCATTGCCCACAATTTTTTTAGCCTCTTGCACAGAAAAACAACATTCTGGGAGTGTTAATAATAATTTTATTGCAATTTTATTGCACTAAATTCAAGATTTAGGAGGGGCAGAAAAGGCCACCCCAACCCACACTGTCCTGTCTGAACTAAAAGCTCTGGAAGTGGAAGTTGAGGAAACATCTCCTGCTTAGAGATGGACATAAATAAAATGGAAATAAAACATGCCTTTTCTCACTCTCCTGCCCAGGTTTACCTTTCTCTGCCACAGTGATTGTCTCACATTGCACTTCCTTGGTTTTGGCAGCTCCAGAGATGGTTTGCACCAGTTTCTCTTCAAAGTATTCACTGTCAATTTTAGCGTTGCAAATCTCTGCATAAATCTTATTTCTCTCCCTGGAAAACAAAGGAAACACTGGCTGGTGAGTCCCTGGAAGAATTCTGCCTGGGATTCTCAGTGTCTTTAACAAGGAGTTGATCAGGAGAGGCTTTTCCATGTCTTAAATTTCCTGCTTTTTGGATTGCTGGATGTTATTTCAGCCTTTGTATCATCTTTTAGCAGCTTTTACTGACCTTTGTGATGCTCTTCTAAAACAGGAAGGCCTGTGGGGAACAGAACCCAAGAAAAGCAAAAATCCCTCTTCCAGCTGCTTGTGAACTTTGGGGGAATTCAGAGTTCAGAGCTCTCATCACTTGGGAGTGAAAGGCAGAGCATCAAGAGACAAAAAGGAAACTTCTCCTTTTGTATTTCAGCATTTCCACCCAAGTTCTGGGAGCTCAGGGAGGACCAAGGGGAGCTGCCTGCTGTGTTTAACTCTTCTTAATTAATAAATAATTAGAAGCCACACACAAGAGTCAATGCAGCAGTTTGAAATGTCCTCCTGTTTTCATGAAAATCAAATGATCATCCTCCTCCACTCCTGGATTTTCCTAACCTGCCATGATTTTTCAGTGGGAGTAAGGATTTCATCAAGAACATGGAGCTGTAAGAAATGGAGGGAGAAGAAACTCAGAGAAATGACTGCCAGCTGACTTACAGAATTCTGTCTTAGGTTGCAGTGCAAGATGTAACCAGCAGTTTGTATTCTATTACCAGCTGTTAACTCAGCTGGGGCAGTGTTCTTTATCCCTTCCAGGACCTGTCCCTCACCACTCTGGGGGATATTTTCTGTTCAAACCAGCTGGGGCAGAGTTCTTTCTCCCTTCCAGGACCTATTCCTCATCACTCTGGGGGATCTCTGCTGTTAAACCAGCTGGGCCAGAGTTCTTTCTCTCTTCCAGGACCCATCCCTCATCACTCTGGGGGATATTTTCTGTTCAAACCATGTGGGGCAGGGTTCTTTANTCCCTCATCACTCTGGGGGATATTTTCTGTTCAAACCATGTGGGGCAGGGTTCTTTATCCCTTCCAGGACCCATCCCTCATCACTCTGGGGGATATCTGCTGTTCAAACCAGCTGGGCCAGAGTTCTTTCTCCCTTCCAGGCCCCATCCTGCCCCCAGGGGATCTCTGCTGTCCCTGGGCCATCCAGGCTCACTGCAGGGCTGACACAATTCCATCATCCCAGCCCGGGGAGGAGCCCAGCATTCCCCCCTGGATCAAAGCTGGCATTCAGAGCAGCAGCACAGCCTGTGTGCACTGGATTGCCAGAGGGAGCCCAGAGCCACCTCAGCACCACTGGGCCCTTCTCCAGGATCCTCTCTGCTCCCACAGAACCACAGCTGCCACTGCAGGAGGGTTTGTTTGGGCTGCCACCAACACCCTGAACAACAGGGGGTCAGGTCCTGTTCTGACTCTGGCAGGCTTTTCTTGTTGTTTGCTTGGTTTTTTTGTACTACTACATTTTTATTTTTAATTTTCCTAGTAAAGAACTGTTATTGATATTCCCATATCTCTGCCTGCAAGCCCCTTAATTCCAAAGTTATAATAATTCAGAGGGAGGGGGTTTACATTCTCCATTCCAAGGGAAGCTCCAGCTTTCCCTGTCTTTCCAAACCAAGGCATGATCCCAGATCCTGGCACATTCCACAAGGATCAGGCTGCTGGTGACACCAGACCTGGCTGTGATCCCTGCACGGGCTGTTCCCTGAGGAAAGGGACTTGGGGGGGGACACTCGTGGGTCCTTCCATGCAGCTCAAATCAGGTTGGGACATTCACCTTCCTGTGCTTTAATGCTGCCAGAACCCACCAGGTAACCCTGGTTAATTAACCCTCTTAATTACCATCAATGTCTAAAGAAATGTGATCTTTAAGAGCTCAGTGTTTCTAAAGGAAGAAGAATTTTTGTCCTCCCAGAAACCACCAAACTGAGGGCAAATGGTCAGAGGGGTCTTCGGAGAACTTTGCTGATGATGTTAAATTTAAAATGTGGATTTAATTGTGCCATCTCTCACTGGCACAGGGTGCCCAGAGCAGCTGTGGCTGCCCCTGGATCCCTGGGAGTGTCCCAGGCCAGGCTGTGGGACAGTGGGAGGTGTCCCTGCCCTGGCAGGGGTGGGATGGGATGAGTTTTGAAGGTCCCTTCCCACCCAAACCACTCTGGGCTTCCATGAAAAGCTGCTCTGCCTAAAGGTCAAAGGGAACAATTCAAGTGTCAGGCTACATGGAGGAGAAATCCCAGTATTTGTTCTCTGCCATAACTTCATTCTGCCCCCATTTATTTTACAGGGCACTGCATCAATTAAACTGAAGAATCAGGAGGAAAAAGCTCAAAACCCACCCCATGAATGTAAAATACATGGAAAAGCAATCCCAATATTTGTTCTCTGCCCTAACTTCATTCTCCCCCTATTTATTTTATAGCATACTGTGTCAATTAAACTGAAGAAACAGGAGGAAAAAGCACAA
>JANPWX010017226.1:0-20630 GCA_024734555.1 Trochalopteron elliotii
GATCTCAGGAAGGACCCTTGTCACCCGAGCAGAGGGCAGAGGGCTTGTGCTTCCTTTTCTAGTCCCTTCCCTCCAGATGCCAACCCCTGGGAGCCCCTGAGCAATGTCTGGGGTGATGGAGCCTCACAGCCCCATCCAGCTGGGTCAGAGCTGCTCCCTGGGATGATCCACAGAAACCTCGGCATGGGAAGGGAAGGGAAGAGAAGAGAAGAGAAGTGAAGGGAAGTGCAGGCAGCAGAGCTTTGTCTCATCTCATCTCATCTCATCTGATCTCATCTCCTCTCCTCATTTGCAGCGTTCAGAGGAAGATTTAATTTGCTGGGCTCGGGGCAGCGGCTCCCCCTGCAGCGCTGGCTGCATACCAATGACCAGGGGCTCTCCTCGTCCTCCCGAGCTGCCAGGGACACCAGGGGGAAGCCTGGCCCCAGCGAGGTGGGGACACGTGGCACAGGGACACGTGTGGGGCTGGCAGCTCCGGCTGGGCCCTGTCTGTCCTACCCAGCAGGGCTGGGAGGCTCTGCCGACAGATCACAGCTCCTGAGCACATCTCTCACACTCTGAATGGCCTCTGATGTCCTTTTTTTTTCACTACGGAGTGGATCAGATGCTGTGGGACCACGGCACCCAAAATTTTCCCCCACAAGTTTTGGAGCCCAGAAGGTGCATTTTAATCATGTGCTGCTGAAATCTGGGGCACCCCAGGGATGGGCACTGCAGGGCAGGCTCTGCTCCAGTCATTCCATGGTTGACACCACATCCCCTGTGCACATCTGTGTTTGCAACCAAATGGGGTTTCAGGGAAAAAAAAAAGGCAAAAAGGACATTGAGATTTGCTTTTTGAGCACTTTTCCTTTGTTCTGTACTGCTGCCTGTCCCGTCAGCATTGTGTTCTCCCAGCTGGAGAAGATCTGAATTTCTGCTGGAGACCCCTCTTTGTGACAAATCTCTTTGGGCTCTTTTCCTGCAGTGCAAAGAGAAGTCAAACCAAGCTCTCACAGTTGCCCCAGCACCTGGCCAGCCCCAGTGTGCACCAAAGGATTTCTGGTTTGGAGATAAAGCTCCCTGATCTCTGCTCCAGACTGTGCTCCAGCTCTGGGGGAGCAGATGCCATAAGGTCATTCAGACCCTGTGTGAGGCTCTGAGCTCAACTTAGCTCAGAGCTGAAGCTCCCAAAACCTTCTAGAACAGTGGGGTGGGGGCTGAACCTGTAACACCCACCCCCCTTCTCTGGGAAAGGGAGTGAGATCACAGAGCCATGCAATTGTTAAGGCTGGAAAAGACCTCTTAGATCAAGTCCAACCATCAACACAGCACCACTCCATGTTCCCCACCAAACATGTCCCCAGGTGCCACATCCACACATTTTTTGAACACTTTCAGGGATGGTGGCTCCACCATTTCCCTGGGCACCCTGTGCCAGGGCTGGGCAACCTTTCCCATGAAGAAATTTTCTCTAATATCCAACCTAACCCTCCCCTGGTGCAACTTGAGGTAATTTCCTTCTGTCATTTATCACTTGGGAGAAGAGACCAACTCCCACTTGGCTACAACCTCCTTTCAGATCCCTCTGCCCCTTCAAGGCGAGGGGGAAACTGAGGCAGTCCAGGGGCTGGGCCCATCTTGAAGGCACGGAGAGAAGCCAACTTTGCTCAGGGCCATTTCCCATCCAGTGCCCACCGGTGGGATCAGCCCATCCCACCTTTGCACCAGGGAAACCTGTCCCCACCTGGCCAACTACATCCAGGTTCCCCCTCTCCCTCCCTTCCTCCACCTCCTATAAATGCTTCTCGGTCCCCTTCCACCGCTGGGAGATGATTTGACAAGGAGAGAAAGAGAGAAACTGGTGGGTTTTGTGCAGATTTCTCCCCCCCTAACCTTGCTTACAGCCAGCGCTGGCTCTGAAAGCCCCTGGCTGTCTTTTGTGATTTCAACAAATCACCAGCACTTAAGCAAAGTGGGCAGAAAATTACAGGTTGTATTGCAAGTGAATGGAGAGGGAGAGCACGCTGGGGCCGAAAAACAGAGGTTTGCGGGTATAACAGAGAAAGCAGGGACTTGCAGGCTGCGGAAGCCTGCAAAGCCATCAGGTATTAGTTAAACGCTTCGTGGGGTTCACGCTGCGAGGCATAATCGCAGTTCCTGAGCAGCAGCCATTTGATTGTCTCTATTATGTCCCCTCTGAAGTGATTTGGGAGATGTTTCGCTCGGAGCTGTCAAGGTTAAGTCAAGGAAAAGGCGCTCCCTGTGACACGAGGCTCCCGGGAGGCAGAAACCCTCGGCAGAATCCTCCGGGGAGGAGGGTGGGATGCCTCTGCTTTTGGAGCTCTTTCCTCCTGTTTTCTCTGCCCGAGGCTCCTCCTTGTCTTTGCTCCTTGTGTTTTTTCTGCAGCCGGGTCAGAGCTGCCGTAGGGATGGGATTGTTTGGATTGTGTGCCTGCTGTGTGGAGGGATCTGTGCCGTCACCGCGTCTGGCGTCCCCTCCTTGTCACCTCTGGGCTCCTCGGGTGGGTTTGGAGGGCATGAAATGAGCTGGCGAGGGGTTGAGGGAGGAGAAAACCCCCACCGTGGGTGAGCCCAACCCCTTATCAGCCAATGGAACATCCCCCACCCATGGGAGACCTCAACCCATCTCTCCCACGGTTGGTCCTGGTGCTGCCAGGGTCCTCTGTGCCCCAGGACGAGCAGCACAAACCTAGGAATAAATCGTGTCCTTTGAGGACACGATGCAGAGGCAGGGGTGGAAATCTCCCCATCCCCACGGACCCAGAGAGCTGGGAAGGACATGATGGAGAAGCAACATAAAACCAAGGTTGGGTTGTTTGGATCTTAAAACTTGGGGGAAAAAAAAGGGATTTTGGAGCACAAAGAAAATACCTCACCCCCGGCTGGTGTGGGTGGGAGTCAGAGCCATGCCCCTGGCTGCCCCTTGTCCCTGGCTGCCTGTGGGGACATGGGGACAGCCAGCCTGCCTGGGAAAGCAGAGCCCAGGGGATGGGCAATGGGAAAAAGATCCTCCGTTGAGGGGTTGATGGCTGCCGTAAATAGATGTGAGCAGCGTCCCCATCGATCGCTGCTGTGCGGAGCTGTAATTAGATTGAGCTGGGGGGAGAGGGGTGTGGGGCTGCGTCAGCAGAAAGGGAAATTAATAAATAAACAAACCAGCACAGGAAATGTGCCATGCGGCCGCCGCTGGCAGCGCAGGCCAAAAATAACCCAAACTAGCAGGGGGCTCAGGGGTGAGGAGCTCTCGGGTTTAACTTTTCTTTCCACCCAAGATCAAGGTTGGTGGTTCGGGTAGGGCTGGTTCGAGTGAGTTTTTTTTGCCTTCTGCCCTCTGAAGGCTTTGAGTCAGCGCGAGAATGAAACGGAGTCTTCAGATCTTGTTCTTTCTGGGTTTCTCGTGTGTTTATTATTTCTTATCTTACAAATTTCTCTGTGCCCGGCCGAGGTGTTCACAGCAGCTCGGACACAGGAGGCTCCCCCCATGATGGGAGGTCACTGCCTTCTTATACAGATAGTTATGTACTTATTATTTACAATTTCGTGCCAATGCCTATCTCTATTCTAAAAAGGTCATTTCTACTTTGACCCAATCTCCTCTCAACTACTTTGTGCCCACGTCCCATCAGGAGATGGAGGCCAAGGGAGAACAAGAAGAACCCAGGGCACTGCCCTAAAATCTCCATCTTGTCCCCAAGTCAGCTCCATTCTAAGAACCCCAAAACTACCAAATTTTCCACCTGGTGATTAACTACTGTCTGTCTGTTACACCTTTGTGACTTGTAATTCTTCTCTCAATGTTGGAAGCCTTTTCCATGGACTAAAATCAAAGCCTGTGTCTTCCTGGGCTCTGTGCCAGGCAACCCCCTGGACAGACCCCCTGTACAGGATCCAAACTCTCTTTCTTGCGTCTCAGACCTCTTCACCGAGGTCTGTGACCTTCCAGGGCAACCAAAGGAATGCCCTGGACTCCGACAAGGAGCAGGATGTCACCTGGGCCTGAACAATGGCACTGGTTTTGCTGCAGGAGCCCAGTTTCACCAGCAAGGCCCTGATGGTTTGTGTTTGCCTCGGAGCTCAGAGTTGTCAATGGGAGACTGGGCTGTAATAATCACTCCTAAAAAAGGAATGGCAGCTTGGAAACTGAAAACCTGAATCTCGGGCTGGATGTCCAGCACTGTGGTGGGAATGGGTGCCAGCAGGCAGGAGAGCAAGAGGACAGGCTGGATTGCCAGTGTGACAGCTGGGTCACATCCACAGGTCCCATGGGGACATTCCAAGTGCCATCCTGCAGGGCAAAAGCCCTGTGGATGGAGTGTGAGGAGCCCATCTTGGACACAGGAGGAGCTGAGCATGCCAGGGGTGCTGGGAGGGCACGGGGAGGGTGGATGAGGGGCACGAGTGTGGGGGGAATTTTTCTGTTTGTTGTTTGGCTGGGGGGGACATTTGGGGGGGGATCTTTTTTTTAAATTCATGTCTGGGGAAAAAAAAGTCAAATTTTCTATAAAGGCTTTTTTTGTTTGTTCTTTTTGCAAGCATCTGATGGTCATAGGGTAGGTTTCCATATTCTCTGCTGGCTGTTTGAGTAAGGTACCCCTGGGACAGGGTCCCCCTGGCATCACTCAGAGTGTCCCTTTGTCCCTAAGGATGGTGGTGTGCAGCCAAACCTGCCTGGGAGGGAGAAGGGGAGGGGAAGGTTCTCCACTGGCTTTACCAGGGGTGCCTGGTTTGGACTGAGAGTGGTTGGTTGTGTCCAGCTCGGTGCTTCCCATCCCCTGCCCAGTGGAACCAGAACTGGTGGCTCTCAGAACCGTGTGGGGACAGGGCCATGACTGAGCCCAGCAGCTGGGACACAGCTAAATCTGCTGGATAAATTGTCTGCTTCAGTGAGCTCCAGATTTCCCCACCTCTGGGTGGAAGGGGTGGATCTCATCCTTCTCTCTCAGCTTGAGGTGATGTGAAGAGGGCTTGTAGTGGAGGCAGCTGAGGAGCTACAGGAGGAGGAGATTTCTTGTTTTCCAGTAAGGAAGAAATTATTCCAAACACCCTCCCACCACTCCTGGGCTATGCACTGCCTCCTCTTTGGCTGTGGAGGTGTGTTTGGAGAGCAGGAAGGGGTTTAGCCCCAGGGGAATACCTGCCCTGTGCTGTCCCATCCCTGCAGCATTTTGGCCTTTGGCCTCTCTGAGCTCTGTGCTTGGAGCCTGGAACTTGCTTTGATCCCTCCAGGCCAAAGAGGCTCCTGCAAGTGTCTGAGAGAAGCAAGTTGAAATCTGCCACCCAGACAGCAAATGTCTCAAGGGCCTGTGCCTTCCCTGCAAAATCCTTCAGAAGATCTGAACCAAGAAACCCCAAAGGCTGAAAACTGCTGCTGCCCCAGGCAAGAGCAGGACTTCCTTTGGGAAGCCTTTAGCCCACAGTTTGCTCTCTCTTTTCTGAGCTGCCCAGGAGGAAATGCTTTGTCCCCAGCCATGTAGGGTCAGATCCATTCTCTGCCTTGCCCATGGCATCTCAGGTTCCTGCAGTTCTGTGTCTGGTTGAGTTCTGAGAAGCCAAGTCCCTGATCACCCAGATCAAACCTCGACGTCTTCAGGGTTGGCCCTGCTTTGAGCAGGGACTGGATTAGCCATCTCCACCATTTTATAGTTTTCTAGGAAAATATCATAGCAAATGTCCCCTTGTCCCACCTCTTCCACCAACAGTGTGCTTGATATCCCCACAATTAACATTCCTATATTTATTTATTATACTCACTTCCCCCTCTGCCCTCATGCAACATCCTGGGGCCAGGGGGACTTTCCTGGCTTCCCACGTGACAGCCCCTCTGTGCTGACCTTTGGCTCAAGCCAAACCTGCAGGGAAGGCTTTTCATTCAGTGCTGACAAATGTGCCAGAGGATCCGGTAGCAAAGGCACACAGGGGAGACAGAATTTCCTGGAGCCTCCAGTGACTCAGGCAGGAAAACCCCTTCCCAGAGCAGATGGATCCATGGTCAGTCCTTCCAAGATGATGCTGTGGGATTAAGGCTGGAGAGTGACCTTTCCATAATGTCTCTGTCCCTGGCTCTTCCCTGCATTTCTGATCTGGCAGCTGGGTGTGGTGGCCAAGAGACACCATTTCCCTGAGTCCTCCAGGGAGATCCACAGAGGTGATGAGGAGATGAGTGAGACCATGCTGAGGGAGGCTGGTGGATAACCCCTGAAATTTAGGGATGAATCCCAATAGCCAGTCTCTGGGAGCAGAGCAGTGCAGGGGCTTCCTCAGTCTCTAGTCCCAGGGTCAGCTGGAGATGCTGAGACTTTTCCCGGGCTCCCCCCAGGCTTTAGTCACACCGGTGTCACAAGAGGCCATTGTCCCTTCTCAGCAGGCGCAGGGAGGAAGAGGAGGGAGCGGTGGGACACCAGCCAGCAAGTTTCCTGGAGGGCAGGACCTGGATTTTGGGAGGCAGCTGGGCAGCCTGCAAGCGGGCCAGGGTGGGGAGCCCCAGTTAACGGGCCTGTTCTCTCTCTTTTGAACATCTCCAGCTTGCAAACGCAAGGAGCAGGAGCAGCAGAAGGACAGGAGCCTGCAGCCCAAGAAGCAGCGCCTGGTCTTCACGGACCTGCAGCGCCGCACCCTGATCGCCATCTTCAAGGAGAACAAGCGCCCGTCCAAGGAGATGCAGATGACCATCTCCCAGCAGCTGGGCCTGGAGCTCAACACCGTCAGCAACTTCTTCATGAACGCCCGCCGGCGCTGCATGAACCGCTGGCAGGAGGAGCCGGGCACCAACCCCGGCGTCCCCTCCACGTCTACAAGCACTTTCTCCAAAGCATGATTGTCCCCTCAGCCCTCCCTGCCCCTTCCTGGATGTCCCCCCTCATGACAAAGCCAACCCCCAGACCCACACGCATGGCCTGGCTGGGGTGGGTGCTTTTGGGGTGGGTCTGTTAGCCTCCCAAACCCTCAGCTGGGTGTCACCCTCGGGCCACCTCCTGCTGCCACGTCCTGCCAGCTCGTGGAGCAGGGACAGGGTTTGTGACCAGGTCAGCTCCATCCCTGGGAGGGCTCAGAGGAAACTCATGGGAAGGAAAGAGTGGCGTGGGATGGAGGGAGGAGCAAGGCTCTGTTTGGAAGGAGGCATCCCAGGTCCTTGGGGATCACAGAGCCTTGTCTTCTTCCCCTGCCCATAGAGGTTTTTAGGGATGGCCCCTCTTCCCATCCTGACCTCTCCACCAACCTTGATCTCTGTCACAGCCATCCTTACAGCTCCCACAGGGGAGGGGAACAGGTGGGGGTGACACAAGAATTGGCGTCACAGGCTGGACTCTGGCACAACCCCACTGGACCAGGGCCAGACCTGCCGTGGTTCAAAGGGGACTGAGCAGGGAAAGAGCTCCCGGTGAGCCTGGAGGGCTCCCAGGCTCCTGCCAGGTTGCTGGAAGTTTTCCCCTGCTGAGGTGCAGTGGCTTCCCCAAGGCAGCCAGACCCTCTGTGCCAGCACCACATGGCACTTCTGTCCCTTGAGGGGTTTGAAAACCTGGCTGAGAACATTCCTGTACCCCCCGTTTCCTCTATGGGCATCTTCCTCTGATCCCCCTGGGCCCTCCCAGGAGCACCCACCCCCCAGGCCCCTCATGCACCCACAGCCCCCGACCCACGAGAGCACCCTGGCCCCAGATCCCTCCCAGAGAAGCTCCATGGGGAAGGAGTCCCCTCCTGCCTCCACGGACCCGAGCACCCCCATCCCGAGGGGACCCCACTGCTCCGCGTCGCCTGGCGCCCCAGCAGGTCAAAGAAGCACATTTTAGCTACAGAAATCGGGTATTTAAAAATAACAATTGGGAGGAAAGACTTGGAGCGAAGGATCTGCTCTTTCCTGGTGACTGGCTCCACTTTTCACCTCTGGATTTCTGGTTCACTTTCTGGCTGAGGAATGGACACAGACAAAGCGGATTTGTTGGCTTTGCATCTCGCCCCATCCATCCCTCGACACACACTCTTGCCCCCTCTCATCCCCCCTCTTCATCTCTGTTACCAAAGAAATTACAAAACCAAAAACGCAACAACAACCAAAAAAAATTCCCTCCTGGGAACCAACGTCGGTGCACGGTGGGAAAGGAAAAATCCAAGGGATCTGGTGGCGAAATCCAGCCCTGGGTGTGAGAAGGGGGAAAACTCCCCGCCGAGATTGAAAGGGAAACAAAAACCAACCCCCCCAAAAAAAGGAATAACAACAGAAACCACAACCAAACAAGCTCAACAGAGACCGGCAACTTACCAAAAAGACACCAGATTTTTTTTTTTTTTTTTTGTGCCAATTAACAACCTGCCTTAAACGCGGATTTCTGGAGCAATGGTACTTAGCTTCAAAGGGATCGTTTCCTCTGAGCTCTCGATGGTGACTTGTGCCATATAAAAAAGCAATCACGAGGCCAAACCCTTACAATCAGCCCTCTCCCAGCCCCCTGAGAGCTCCTTGCCAGCCCAGGGTGTCCTCAGGAGGAGTAGGAGGTGCCACTGGGGACAGGGAAGGGCTGGGAGAGGCTTAGGGATGAAGGAGGAGGCAAGGTCCCCTTCTTCCCCCACCACTTGGGGAAAAAAAAAATCCTCCAAAACCAAACATCAACCAAAAAAAACAAAAAAAAAGGGACACTCTTGAATTTATGCGGGTAAAAAGTACCATCTGTGTTCTAGCGCTATGGTTTCTTCGATTCACTTTACTTTGAGAGTGATCAGTTGTGTCACAGGAAGGCACCTTGTTGAAAAGAAGGAAAAAAAAAAAGAAAAGAGAATGAAAGGGTATGTGTTCATCAAAAAAAACAAAACCAAAACCAAAAAAAAAAAAAAAAGCACCCCAAAATAAAGAGAAAAGAAAGGACAAAAGAATGAAGAGAGAAAGAAAAAACCCCTGCACACGAAGCCCTGGCTGGGCAGGGTCAGAGGACATCTTGAACCAAAGAGCTCCTGGGGTAGGTGGGCGGTGGAGGGGCTGGGGGGTGTCAGACTGGACACGGTGACACCAAACTGAACCAAAGCATTGCTGGAGAGAGGGCGGGACAGAGGGATGGAGACAGGGAAGAGCGGGAAGGGGCAGGTGCCACAGCATGTTTTGCCAACCAGAACCCAAATCCTAATGGGAATCTCATCCCCCCAGGATCCCGCTCCCCGCCACTGATTTTTTCCCCTAATGTTGTTTCTTCGTCTTGTCGTGACGTGGTGACGATGGTGGTGGATTCCTGAACCCCATCGAGTAGTATTCAAGGGCTGAAAAGCCAGGAAGGGGGCCTTGGTTTGGGAAGTGAAAAACACAACAGGAAAAAAAGAAAAAAAAGAAAAAAAAAAAAGGGGGAAAAAAAGGAAAAGAAAGAAAAAGAAAAAAAAAAAAGAAAAGAAAAAAAAAAAGAGTAAATGCCACAGGCCCTCAAGGATGCAAAGACATTTCTAGTGAGAACCCGAGACTAAAGGCTACCTCACTTGAGTTTTCAATTTTTGTGATTTGAAAATCACGTCTGATACCAAAGATTTTGTTGCCTTGTCTGGTCTGTGCTGGAAACGCCACTTTCCCTGCCCCCCATGGCCAGGCTGGCCCAGAGCCCCCCAGCCCAGAGCCCCTGGCCACCCCCAGCCCCAGCCCCAGCCCCAGCCCCAGCCCCAGCCCTGTCGAGTCCCCAGAGAGCGAGGGAAGAGGCGAGCGAGCGACTCCGGGATGGCAGCGTGGTAGATGAGTGCCTTTTTCTTGTACCAAAGGTGTGTGGCCATTTCTTTGCTCCTCTGCTTTGATCCTAAAGACTCAGTGTTACCTCAGCTCTCCACAGGGACAGGTTCCCACGGCTCTCGTAGCCTCTGGGTGTTGGGATGAAGGAAAGAAAACCCAACCTTTGTCCTAATTGAAGAGAAAACATCCCTCTCGCTGAAGGGAAGGTGCTGGTTCCCCAGCATGTCCCCCCTCTAAGATGTCCCTGTGTCCCCTGACCTGGCCCCCAGAGTCCCTCCATGCAGCCCCTCTTGCCCCAGGAGCACAGACCTGGTGTCCAGGGACACTGCTCCCAGGGAAAGGCTTTGCTCCAGGTCCTTCTCCAGCCTCTCAGTGCTGGACCCTGCAGAAGCCCACGAGGTGACAAAGTGAGTTTCCTCACAGGCTGTTTTTGCTTCACTCAGCTCAGATTTGAGCTTCAGTTCCCACTTTTGGTAGCACAGTTTGTGGCATTTCTTTTTGGACAGACAGGAGCAGGAGCAGTGGAAAGCCTCACCCTGAGCTTTCTCCAAACTCTTCCTTCAGGGAACGGGCTGGAGCTGTGAATCCTTTCAGCAGGAGCTGGTTCCAAGTCCCCAGTGGGGCATTTTTGGCTCACTGGGGAGGATCTGTGCAGTCAGGTCTGCTCCATTCTGCTCCTTGGCTTCAGCAGAAGGCAGCAGGAGGACCTGCCAGAGATGCTCTTCCCCAGCAATCTCCAGAATTCCCAGTTTAGGGAAAACTTGGGTTGCATTGTACCTGCCTGGTTCAGGCTCCAAGGCTACTCCCTTGAGTTGGACCAAACTTGCCCAGGGCCAACCCTGGTGTGATTCTTGGGGTTGTCCTGTGCAGGACCAGGAGCTGGACTTGGTGATCCTTGAGGATCCCTTCCAATCCAAGAGATCCCAGGATTTCAATGCCGCTGGTGACAGCAGCCCCACCTGGGTTCCCCATCCTGCTGGGCAGCCTGAGAGGATTGGTCAGACCCTGTCCCCTCCCTGTCCCTCCCTGTCACCTCCCTGTCCCTCTCCACACTATTGCCTTGGCCAGGGCTTGCCCGCCCTCCTGGCCACGCCACCCCCCTTGTCCCCAGTCCCCAGCTGGCTTGTGATACCAAAGACGTTCTCTATGCAGGAGAAAGCCTTCATTGCCACCCAGCACAGACCTTACAAGCCTTTGACAATGTTCTCTGAAATACCTCAAAATATTTAATGTATAGTTTATGTGATAAAAAAAAAAAATTACTTAGCTAGTTTTTGGAATTTGTGACTTGAAGCTTTATACTGTTAAATTATAATTTTGCAGAAGACGGCATGTTCTTATTTCTTTGATGCGTTCAATGGGAGACATATTGAATGTTAAGGAAATGAAAGCTGGATAGTTTCACGATTTAAAAAAAAAAAGAGAGAGAAAGAGAGAGAGAGAAAGAGAGAGAGAAAGATTAAAAAAAAAGGACCCTTGGAGTTTACAGATTTCATATTTAAACAAGTCCTTTTAAAAAAAAAAAAGAAAAAAAAAAGAAAAACTAATAATGATGACGATACCTTTGCGTTCAGATGTGTTACTTTTCTCTGAGTCATGTCGTACAAGAGTATTTATTATATGTGTTCTGTGTTCAAATGTAATTTAAAGAAGACAAAAAAAAAAGAAAAAAAAAAGACAAGATGAGAATTTGATTTATGCATGAAAAAATATACTCTTTCTTGAAGTAATGTAATAATTATTGGGGATGGGGTGGTCGGGTGGGAGCGGGAGGGGACAAACTGTGCTTTTTTTGTCCACGAGTTTTTGGTTGATGAAGATTTCTCTGCATGGATCATGGTTCTGTTCCAAGTCACAACCACGGGAAAGTCATCATTTATCCCCTCACTTTCATCCTTCACCTCTTTTGTTCCTTTCCTCACCCTGAGAATCACTTGGCAGCCCCGAGGGGAGGTGGGGGCTGCTCGGGGGACCTGCGGGCAGGGTGGGGGGCACAGCCTGGCCCCGTGCCCAGCAAACAGGGTAAGGGAATCTGGGACACGGGACCCTGCCGTGCCCACCCCTCCTGCCTCCCCCTGAGGTCTGGCTCCTCGCTCTGCTCTGTGTTTTCTGTTTGTTTGGGGAGGGGGATTTGTGGTTTTTGGGTTTGGTGTTTTTTTTGCTTTATCCAGCTCTGTGGGTCAAACCCCAAGTGCAGCCAAGAGGAGGAGAGACAATCAGCCACCACCACGACCTGAGCTGGCAAAGCCACGGGACAACTCGTGTGCTCTGAGACAAGGGAAACAGCCCTGGGCACCCCAAAAGCCCCCCTCAGGGCTGAGACCTCTCCAGGTGATGCTCCCAAATCCCCATCCTTGGGATGACCTCACAGGCCTGCCTCTGCCCTTGCTGGCACAGAAAGAGGGGCTGAAGATGGTGCTGCATCAAGGCCCAGCTGGACCCAGGGATGGGCTGGAGTGACCCATTTCTGGGCTCTTTGTCCTCAAGAATGTGGTTTGGGTCAGCACTCTGCCCCTGTGCCACCAGCCTGGTTCTCACTGTGCAAAGACACCTGCCCTGGCTGAAGAAGAAGAGTCCAGGCAGTGGAAGAGCCCCTGGAGGATCCCAATCCACCAGATGGTCTCAGGGCACTTTGGAGGGGCTTTGGAGCTTTCTGCAAATGCCCAGAGTCCATCCCCTGAGTGGCTCCTTCCTCCCCCTGCTCCTCCTCCTCTCCCTGCTTAAAGACAGGAGGAGAGGAGCATTGAGAAGCCACATCTCTGGAGGCCAGGAGGGTGGTGGGGACCTGGAGGAGGCACTGGTGCCATTCCCAGAGCATTTCCCTGAAACTGCTGCTTCCTCAGCCCTTTCCAACCTCTTTACCACTCGAGGTGGACCCAAAGCTCAGCTAACCATGAAGAAAGAGATCTTAGCTCCTTCAGGCCCCACCAAAGTGGCCCCCAAAAGCCAAGGAAGGTGTTTTTCAGTCTGCAGCTTTTGTCTGGTGCCATGACCCTGCAGCACTGAGATGCTCAGCACCATGTGGTGGTGGAAAACTCACTGACCAAGGACCTGGCTTTTAGGAGGAGATGATGTTGGTTCCAGCAGCACCATTCATCTGCTGACCAACCATTCTGTCCTCCGAGGAGCTCAGCATCCCCATTTCCTCCTCCAAGACCTTTTCCACCATGAGAAGCTTGAAGGCAAAGACTGCAATTACAACTTCAAGAAGGTCTGGGTACAACCCCAGTCACAATTCTCTGGGCCTTGCAGAGACCAGCTGGATTCCATCCTGGGGAGTGATGGCTTGGGAGACCCTGGAGAAGCCAAGATCTGAGCCCTCTGCCCTGTCCTTTGGCCCAGCAGGGCTCTCTGGCTCAGCTGAGCCCTGCCCACACTGGATCTGGCCGTGCCTGCTGCCCACACCAACCAAAATGCCTTCAGGAGCAACTTGCCATGATACCAAAGATTTTTTTTCCCCTGCAGGTAATGACAATCTGAGCTCTGTCCTAAAGACAATTCTCTTGACCAGGGTTGCACCCAAAGGGCATTTTTGTGCTGTGGGGAGCAGGAGTGAAAATGGGGCCCTGGGAACACTTCCAAGGGTGATGGAGGGCAGTGAGGAAGAGGAAGAGACCTGGGATCTCCCACTAAAGGCTGCTGGCTCATCCTGGCTACTCTCTCGTGCTTGAATTGTGGAAGTTTTCAGGGATTTGGATCATTTCATGACCTGTGATGCCCCTGGCCACTCCAGTTCTTCCTGGAGTGGAAGTTTTCCAACGATGGCTTTTATACTTTGAAATCCCACTGCCGACAGTGGGGCAGTGCTGTCCCCATCCCACTGGGAAAGCAGGAGCCTCTTGGGGTCAGTTTTAAACACTTTTACCCCATCCTGGTAAAACCAGAGCTAAGCTTTCCCTGCTCTATCATCAGCTGTGCCAGTAGGATATCGGCACACAGTGAGAGAAATGGCTTTGCCAGATATTCACCATCCACCCTGAACATCCCAAGTCTGGGTGGGGAAGATTATCAGATCAGCTCCTCTTTACCTCTCTCTCCTGACATGTTGGGCACTGTTGGGTTGTCACTGCCTTGTCTGCCTGTCCCTGTCACCACCACCTGTCCCCAGCACGGAGCTGGCTCCTTTCCCTTGTCTCAGAGGACACCCAGCCATGGGGCCAGACCTGCAGGAGCTGCCACAAGGAACCCACTTCCTCTCACACCTTTGTTTGGCGTTTTGAAAGAGAGGAAATTAAAAATGCAAAGAACAAAATTTGCATTTGTTTTGGTTTGTTTTCTTTTTATTTTTCCCCTTTGATTTCTAAGGGAAACAAAGGAGCCAGACAGAATCCAGCCTGGCCAGGAAGAACCCACAGCCTCAGCTCTGCCAGCCCAGCCTCCTCCAGAAAACATTGCTCATTTTTCTGTATAGCAATAGGTGACACTTGTCCTCGTCCTATGCAGTCCGAGGGCCACATCTCTGAGTTTTTAAATTACTTTTTCCTTCTAATTAAATTAATTTAATTTTTTTTTTTTTTGCTGCTGCTGCTTCATTGTTACTCTCATGGGATAAGTTTTATTCTACAGCGAAATGCAATTGTTACTCCTCTGTGTCTTGCAACTATATTTGTTTAAGCTATTTACAAACATTAAAAAAAAAAATAAAAAAGAGTCTTATGTGTCAGGCACTTTATCCAAACTGTGCTGTGTGCTCTGGAGTTTGTTCCTTGTTCTTTGCAATGACTCACGCAGGGGAAGTTATCAGGAAACTTAACTCCAGCCTGTCAACAGGTTTTAAAAGAGAGAAAAAAAAATCTCTATTTGTTCATCCTCTACTGGTCATGACTGTGTTGTATTTCTGCAGCTTTCTGTTTCTTCAATAAATTATTTTCTAGTCATTCACCCTGGCGTGTGTGGTGTCCTGTGGTGGTGAGGGGTCACTTCCCTCCCCAAGCCCCCTTTCACCACCTCACTCCTCTCACAAACCTGGCCTGGGACATTCAGGAATCATGCCCAGGGCACTGGGGAAAGTTTCTCCCCCTGTTTTCCACCTGGCAGTTGCAGCAGTGAGAGCTTTCCCAGAGGAAAGACTTTTATTTCTTGGCACCATCCAGGCCTTTCTGGCCAGAGCCCAAGGGAAACACTTTAATTCTCACAAACCCAGTGCAGATGAGGCCAAAGCACTTGTAAAACAAACCCAATGAATCACATGTGCTGCAGGCAGGGCCAAGCCCCTGTGGATGATTTAATTGTGCATCTTTTTCCCCAAATTCCTTCTCCTACTGTGCCTTTTGCCAGGGCACGAGCACTGCTGGCACAGACTGAGGGACCACAGGACCTTTCAGTGCTTCCACCCTTTGTGGCACTGCAGAGATTTCCAGGATAGGAGAGAGAAGCTATAAAGTCCTTTTAATTAAAAACTAAAACCCATAAAAAGGGTGACCCAGTCACCAGTCAGTTTCACACACAACTTCTCCAGCAGCCACTGCTGGTGGCCCTGGCTCTGTGGGACGTGTCCCCTGAGCCCACCAGGAAGAACTTATCCACATCCCCTCCAGAAGTGCTTTTTGGGACTTTGCAGAGCCTGTGGCCATAAGTTGTCCCCAAAGGTGGGGACACCAGACCTGGGGGAGTGGTGTGGAGATGGGGCAAGGCACATGAGGACACTGCCCCTTGTGCAGGGGCAGCAAAGGCAGGAGCTGGGAGTGGTGGGGAGTGACAAGGAGGGCTGCAGGAGCCAGGCTGGTCTGGCTGGAGAAGAAAAACCTGCAGGTGACCAATCAATCACTCAATCAATCAATTATACCTGGCTGCCTCTCCAGAAATTAGGGGATACTTTGAAGCTACACTGCTTGAGTCTGAGCCACCTGGGCTGGTGGAGGTGACCCTGCCCATGGCAGAGGGTGGGATGAGATGAGCCTTAAGGTCCCACCCAAACCACTCCAGGATTCTGTGAGCTGTTCTGTGACAGAAAAGCCACAGGATTGACACCAGCCTTGGTGAAGAACACAAAACAAGGCTCTTCGTGCACCCACTGCAGCTCAGTCCCCTGTGGGTGGGAACCAGCAGGGGTGAGGGGCTGCACCCCCACCCAGCCCCACTGCTGCTCCCCATTGGGACATTTAATTAATCCAGAGCTGGGTTAATGAGTCTGGGTCAGGAGCACTGCTTTTGTGTGTCCAGCCTGGGTGGGATGAGCCTCACACAAGAGGAAGCCCCGGCTCAGAGGGCTCGGCAGAGGGAGGGGGTCTGGCTGCCACCCAGGGGGTCACAGGCGAGGGGCCGAGCCTGGTGGCAGTGGCTGTCACAACTCCACAGCTCTGCCAAGGCCATGTGCACCCAGCCTGGGGGTCATGGAGCCACAGCAGGGCTTGGCCCAGGGCTCAGCACCCACTGCAGGAGCCCCCGAGGCCGGGCCAGCCCCTCTGCAAAACCGCAGGGGCTGCAAAACCAGCAGGTTTTGATGAAAGGTGGCCCCGGAAAGGAGGGAAGCAGCCAGGTGTGAGCCCTGCCGCTCCTGCCCTGTCTCTGTGTAAGGAACAAAATGACAATTTCTAAGTTCAGTTTTACCTTGCCTATAGTAAGGCTTTTCTCTGTCGTTTAGCTCAGACGGATTGTTACGGCAATTAGAAATTGTCTGTCAAATGTTAATTACCTGAAACCCCTTTCTTTGTAACTGTCCTCGCTGCCACTCCTGCCATAGCAACCACGAGGCAGCCATGGCACCGCCCGACATGCAAATAAAAACCCCTCGGGTGTTTGTGGGACACGATTCGAACTGAAAACCCCTAAAAAAACAATAAGCCAACACAAACCAAAACCTAAAAATAACCACTCTAACTCAGCAGAACCATGGAGAGCCTCACACCAATCAGACCTGAGTTCCATCTTGTCACCATAACTTCAAAAGTGTCCCACACACAGGACTCCCCCAGGCTGTCCAACATGTCAGTGGATTTTCTAGGGACTTCTGGGAGAGGGAAGCCCTGGCCCGTGTGGAAGAAGGCATTAAAGAGGAGTTAGTCTCTCTGCCCATTTATTTCATCTGCTGCTCTTGCCCTGTCCCTGCTTCTCCTGCCCGGTCTCTGCTGCTCCCACCCAGTCTGTACCCCGTGAGACTGCTGATGGCTGGGGCAGCTACACTGAGGGGCAGTGAAGGCAGGACACAGCCGGGGTCCCCTCGGGGCACAGGGTCCCCGGGGCAGTGCCGTGGGTGGCCCGGGCACGCAGACTGTCCCCGCGGGTGATGAGGGTGGCGTAGCCCTCCTGGTGGGAGAAGGCGTAGCTGGAGCGGCGGCGGAAGGAGCCGTGGGGGACGTGGGATCGCAGCTCCACCGGCGGCTCCGGGTCCCGCCTGGCCTTCAGGTGGATCTTCTGCAAGGACATGTGGAGATTGGAGCTGGGGACATCTCCCAGGACAGCCCCCACCCCAAGGGGGGACATGAAGGGAGTGCAGGCGCAACTCCACCAGGGCACGGTTTGGCTCCCAGCTCTGCAATGACCTGATTTTCCATGGGGATGAGGAGTGTGGGGATTCTCCTGGGGATCTGCAAAACTCATGGAGCTCTGGAGCAGAGTGTGAACCCCTCCTCCCACACAGCCTGTGGACACCTCCCAGGCAAGCCCTCAACCCAAGGTGGGACACACAGGAAGCACAGGGACACCCTCCACCAGGCCAGGGTTTGGATCCCAACTCCACCAGGACAGGGTTTGGATCCCAGCTCCACCAAGATCTCCTTTTCCATGATGGGATGAGGGATGTGGGGACTCTCCCAGGGGGCTGCAAAGCTCACAAAGCTCTGGAGCACAATCTTAACCCCTGCTTCCACCTGGGACACTTCTAAAGATATAACCCACAACCCTAGTGGGGGTGAGCTCCACCAAGGCTGGGATGGCACCGGGACCTGCAGCAGACCCCAGACCCTCCTGGGGGGTCCTGGAGGACAATTCCTTACTGCAACCAAAAGCAGACCCTCTGCAAGAGCTGGATCAGGTCTCTTGGCTCAGCCCCCTCTGCAGGGCCATGGAACAACTTTGGGAGAGGCCCCTGGAGTCAAAGTTGGTGCCAGTGTCATGAAGGACCACCATGAGTGGGACCACCAAGGAGAGGTGACACATCCCAGCACAACAGTCCAGGCTTCCCTGGGGAGCCTCCCCTTGGCATCCATCACCAATCCCAGACACCAACATTGGTGGGAAGGAGGACCTGCCCCTGCCAGCCCCCCCAGCCCTCACCTGCTGGGTGGTGGCTCTGCCCAGGATGGCATGGAAGGCACGGACAGTGAGCGAGGGGAGGGTGCTGACCACCAGGGACAGCAGGACCACCAGCAGGACATAGGGGTCGGTCAGGGCATTCCAGCTGGCATCTGTCAACACAGAGGTGATGTTTGGGGAGGGAAGGTGCAGAGGGAACAAGTGCTGGGGGACAGGCCCCCAGCCAGGAAGGTGCTGAGGGCTCTAAAGAGGAGATAGCATCTAAACTGGAGTTAAGACAGCAGTTCAAGAAGTGGCAATGAGGAGATGATCTACAGAGTAGGAAACAGCTCCTAGCACCGAGGCCAGGGGAGGGAAGGGCCATGGGGATCCCTGGGCACCTCACCTGGGAAGCGGAAGATGGCAGGGGCTATCCTGAAGGCTTCAGCACTTTGGGTCAGGAAGGAGAAGAGGCAGAAGAGGAGCAGGCTGGCTGTGACCATCAGGAAGGACAACACTGTCCAGTACTGAGTGTCCAGGACAATCTGGGGGGACAAGGGCAGAGCACACAGTCTCATGAGGGCCATGGTGACCCTCTTCCATTGGGCTGCTTTCTCCGAATTCCTCCTCCATCCCAGGGAGATCATCCCCCAGCCATAAAGCCACTGGGGATAGTGCCAGAGCCCAGAGACCTGAAAGATCTGCTGTGGGGCAGGAGGAGGAAGAGCAGATCAGTGCTCACCTCCACAAGGACCGACAGCAATGCTGACAGGGCCACTGTGACAGAGAAGGACTCATAGTCACCCACAGCCTTGGTGCCAACGTGGTCCTCAAAGGCCCAGAGTGCAATGTAGAAGCTGATGAGGGAGGTGCCCACCCCGTGCAGGAAGGTGACACCAAAAACACGGTAATTGAAGAGCTCGTCCTGCTGCCCCACCATGTAGAGCTCAGGGAATTCCAGGCTCTTCTTGGCACTCACGTCCTGCCGGGAGGGGAAGAATCCCAGAGGGAATGCAGGGACTGGGAAAGGGAATCCCAGAGGGAATGCAGGGATTGGGAAAGGGAATCCCAGAGGGAATGCAGGGATTGGGAAAGGGAGAGAATCCCAGAGGGAATGCAGGGACTGGGAAAGGGAGAGAATCCCAGAGGGAATGCAGGGACTGGGGGAAGGAATCCCAGAGGGAATGCAGGGATTGGGGGAGGGAATCCCAGAGGGAATGCAGGGACTGGGGGAGGGAATCCCAGGGGGAATGCAGGGACTGGGAAAGGGAATCCCAGAGGGAATGCAGGGACTAGGGAAGGGAGAGAATCCCAGAGGGAATGCAGGGACTGGGGGAGCAGGATGGGGCCACCCCACCCCACACACCCTCTGGGAGAGCTGCAGTGGGTCCCTCTGCCCAGTGGCTCTGGGGTGACTGGGGACAGGCCCCCCAGGACTGAGGGTGAGCTCCAAATGCCCACTGAGCTGCCAATGCCATGTCCTGGCACAAAGGGCTGTGGAGATGGGTGCAGTGACTGCTGGGCTGATTCCCACCTGCCGAGGGTGGCACAAGGCTGGGTGAGCCTGGGGAAGCCATACCTGCTCCAAAAGGCCCAAGGACAGCACGGGGTAGGCAGTGTAGAAAATATTGTAGAGTGCAATGAACCAGCCCTCATACAGAGGCTAGAAGGGAACAGGGAGAAGCTGTGAGCTTGGAGGTGCTTTGGAAAGACTCACAAAGGATGTGCAGGCCCCAGGACACTCAGATCCAAACATGGAAATCCCCTTGGACTTGCCCCATCTCCTGCATCAGCCCCACATTGTCTGTGGGATCATGCTGCAGACAGAGGTGGGGCTGCAGTTCCACATGTTGCTAGCCAAGTGATGATGCCCCTTGGGATCAAAGCTCCCATTTTGGAGGAAACCAGCTTAATGCACATGGGATCCTGCATCTGTCCAAGACTGAACTGCAGCTCACTGGGAGATCCCGAGTTTCCCCAGGGTGCTTTCCTGTCGCCCTGAATTTTCCTGCTTTCCAGTGTTTGCAGTTTATAGTGGAGGTTCTCACGCAGCTTCATATAAACTATGTAGATAGTTAGAACTTATCTGTTTTGTTTACATATTTCTCCTCTGGGAGGAGAAATATGATTGATGGTGATGTTCACCATCCAGGTCAAAGAGGTGGTGATCTGTGTAGCCAATCTCTTGCCTGCTGTACAAATGTATATAAGAATGGAGTTAGATAATTAAAATAGAGGAGCTTTCCCTTGACCTGCTGTGCCTGCCTCGTTCTTTGTGTGTCTGAAACTGTGGCACTTTCCCAATCCATCCAGGCAAAAAGCACATAACTGGTGCAGATAACCAGCTGTGTCTCAGTCAGGCAAACACAAGAAACTGGACATGGCAAGGGAGAAAAAGGGCCCAAGGTGGTGATGTGGACATGTGTCCTCCAGGCATGATTCCTGCAGAGGATCCTGAGCAGGGGGAGTTGTAACTCTGGTGTACAGACCCCTGCACCCCTTACCTGGGCCGTGAATCCACTGTGGAAGGCGAACCACACCTGGGCCAGGAGGCCAGCGAAGGTCTTGTAGAAGAAGTACCGTAGGAACTTGCAGACCCGCAGGTAATTCCAGCGGCCGTGCACCAGCAGCAGGCGCTGCAGGAAGGAGAACTGGCCCAGGGCGTAGTCACTGCACTGCACGGCCTGCAGCCCCTCCAGCCCGCTGATCCCCACCCCGACGTCCGCGGCTGCGGGGGGAGAACGCACACGGGGGGCTTTGG
>JANPWX010017226.1:21002-45540 GCA_024734555.1 Trochalopteron elliotii
ACGTGGGCCACCCTGCACTTGTCTCAGGCTGGTCCCTGTCCTGTGCCTCTCGCCCCCCTCCCAGCACAGCAATGTGGGGAACAGGTTTGGGGCTTCCCCTCCCAGTTCCTCACCCCACAGGGGAGAGTGAGGTGGTGAAGATGACAAATGGGGCACCACCATCACCAGTGGACACACCAACAGAACCCTGACCTCCACCAGCCCAAGCCTCACTTTTGATCATGTTGACATCGTTGGCCCCATCCCCGATGGCCAAGGTGATGGCCTTCTTGTGCTTCTTCACCAGCTGCACCATCAGGGCTTTCTGCTTGGGGGTCACCCTGCAGCAGATGACAGCCTGGCAGCTGCTGGCCAGGTCCACAAAGGCCTTCTCCACCAGCCCTCCCTGGTCCTGAGAGGCCTCTGCCCCATCACAGCACAGCCACTGCCACGGCCACCCCTTCTTCTCCTTCAGCACCTCTCCTGTGTGCAGGATCTTGTCCTTGGGGGAGAGCACAGGTGGCTGGGACCTCACCCATAGCCCTCAGAGCCCTCAGCTCCTCAGCAATGCTCTTAACTGCCCCAAAAGAGTGACTCTGGTGCTCTCCAAGTTCATCACAGAGCAGGTGCTGTGACCATGAGCCCAGTATGTCCCAGTATGACCACAAGACCCAGCCTGTGTCACCCCAGAACACTGGGCAGCTTTGGTCAAAGCCCCCCAGCACCAAATGCTCAGTGCAAGTTTGTTCTTCTCTCCACCCTTCATCCCCCAGCCCCAAATGGGCTTTTCCCACCTTTTGGCCAGGAGGAGCACCACGTCCTACCCATGCTGGTGCCACCCAGGACTCTGATACCACCAGGGTAGGAGCAACCATCAGGCAGGGAGCAGAGAAGAGCAGCCAGGTGCCACCTTACCAGGAAGTCCCCACTGATGATGATGGCTCTCTTGTGGCACAGAGCCTCTGGGTGCTGCTGGGAGAGGTGACGGCTGCACGGGGTGTCCCCACTGCCACTGAGGTTGTTGTTGCTGTCCCAGTAAGCCTGGAGAATCTCACTGTGGGAGGAAGGGGGGTTGGACATGAGTTGGGGACACTGGGAATGCTGGTGAGACCTACAATGGGTAGGTCATCTTGGTCATCTCAAAGCTAGGGAGATGGGACCTGGTGGGAACAGGAGGAACAAAGAAGAGATTCACTGATAGCAGAAATCAGCCTGGTTTGGAGGCTTGGGTGAAGCTTAAACCCTTTTGGGTCAAAGCCTGCCAAAGAAGGGTGTGTGCTGCTGTGGTCTTTTTCAGCCTTCTGATGTTTGCATTTTTGTAGTAGAGTTCTCACAGTCTTTCATGTAAACAAAAGTGCTGTTATACAACTGTCCTTCTTGTTATGGCAACTGTCCTTGTTTTCTCATTCCCCTCTAAAAGAGGGACAATTGACGAACTAGTTTGACCAGTGGAGTCAGAGAGATGGCAACCTCATTTGTCCAATCCCTGCTCATTGTCCAGAATCTATATAAATCCAGGTCAGAAATAAACTGCTCTCTTTTTCTGCCCTGACCACTGACAGCGTGCGTGTCCTTCATTTCATGTCCTCTAGCAACAAGTGTGGGGGAGGAAACAGGTGGGGAGGCCTGGAAAAGCATCAGATGAAGACCATGGACATCCAGGCTGGCACAGGGAAGGTGAAGCACCTCTGCTGAGCTGAGCTCTGCCCACCCTGCCCCAGTTCCTCTGCCCTAGAGTGTCCTCAGCAGGGACAGCAATGTCCTGAGCCAGGAGGTGATGATTCCTCACCTGACCTCCTTCTCCTCCAGGATCTCCATGTCGTCTGTCAGCAGCCTGCAGGCGTAGCCGATGTTCACTGCAGTCTCTGCAACACCCAGCTGTCAATGGCCCCCAGCCCAGGGCAGCCCCCAGCCCTTGGTGGCTCCAAGAGCCCTTGGTGGGCAGCAGCTCCTTCCCCTGCCTTAGTTTCCCCTGGCAGGTGGGATGTGCTGCTTTTGGAGAGCAAAGGGAGCAGCAGGACCACTTCCTGCCTGTTGGAGTCCAGGGCATCCCTTTGGATGACCTGGGACCCGAGGAAGGGAGTTTGAACCCTTCAAACAGGACAGGGGGGTGTGGAGCCGGTCCAGGGGGGTTGGAGACCTTGGCACACAGCCCAGGAAGGCACTGGGTTTGATTTTAGTCCACGGGAGAGGCTTCCAACACTGAGAGAGGAATTACAAACCTCAAAGGTGTGAAAATAGTAGCTGAGCACAGCACGGGGTGAAAAATTTTGTCGTTTTGGGGTTCTTAGCATAGAGGTAAATGGGGGACAAAATGGAGGATTTAGGGTGGTGCCCTAAGTTCCTCTCCTTCTTCCTCATCCTCCATCTTCTGAGGTGGTGATGACACAAAGTAGTTTAAGGGGATTGGGTCAAGGTAGAAATGACCCTTCTAGTATAGGCACTAGACATTGGCATGAAATTGTGAACAATGGACACGTGGTTATCTGTATAAGAGCAAAGCAAGGCCCCATCATGGGGCAGGGGCCTCGTGTCCCAGACCTGGGCTGGGTGCGGAGAGAATCCTGAGATATCAAATAATAAACAACACCAGAAATCTGAAAACAAGGCCTTGGAGACTCCGCTTGTTTCACACAACATGGCTCAGGGCTTTTAGAGGGCCAAGGACTTTTAACAACCTGAATCTCGGGTGAGAAACCAAACCCGAGATCTGCCCACTCCCAGAGGCCCTTCTCCTCTCTGGTCCTGGTTAGGGGAGAAGCTGAAATGTGTTGGGGGGTGGTCTGGGGGTGCCTCCACTGACCTTGTTTGTCTCCTGTCAGCACCCACACTTTGATGTTGCCCAGTTTCAGCAGCTGGATGGTCTCGGGGACTCCCTCTTGCAGCTTGTCCTCGATGGCTGTGGCCCCGAGCAGCTGGAGGGGGGTGATGGGGTGTCATGGCATGGGGCAGGGCAGGACACAGAGGTGGGAATCACTCCTGCATCCAACCAGCAGCCCTTGCTGGGGGTAGACACAACCTGACAGCTACAGCTTGACACCCCAGTGTCCACTGGCATGTCACAAAGTCACCCCTTGAGGAAAACGCCCCTGTCCTCCCACCCAGGGAATGGGCGTTGGGTTGGACACTTCTGTTGCCCTCACAGTTTTCTTGCTTACAAGTGTTTGAACTCAAGCAGTGCTGTTCTCAGGCAGCTTCATGAAAACAACATATATTTTTAGAAAATATCTTTTGTTTACATAGTTCTCCTCACAGAGGAGAAAATGATTAAAGGTGGTATTCACCATCCAGGTCGAAGAGGTGGCAACCTGTGTAGCCAATCTCTTGACCTCTGTACAAATGTATATAAGTAATGGAGTCAGATAATTAAAGAGAGAGAAGCTTTCCCTTGACCTGCTGCGTCTGCCTCGTTCCTCGTGTGTCCTAACTAGGCACACACTTCTCCTCGTTCTGGAGAGCCATACCCCCCATGCCTGCCCTCTGGGGCACAGCCAGCTCCTCCTGAGCCCAGCCCCATCCCACCTGCAGGTTCTGCTCCATCTCCTCGTAGAGCCTGTCCAGCTCCTGGGCACGGTCCTGCAGCAGCCCCGCAGCCTCGCGGTGCCTCTGGCTCCAGGCGTGGAACTCGGCCTGGCTCACCTCCCTGCTGGCCACGCACAGCGTCCTCAGCGTCTCCTCTGCAAAGCGCTGCAGGGAGGGGACATCAGGACTCTCCTCCCTCCCCAGGATCACTCTCACAGCACCAGGGCATCACCCCAAGCCAGCCACGGGCAGAGCCAGAGACACTCTGGGCGTCTCTCTCTGACTCCCCCCATCCTACAGCATCCCCACGAGCATCCTTGGATGCAGCTGGTCCATCCACAGGTGGATTCCATGCCCTCTTACCCCCTGTCCCACATGCAGGTGAGGCTCCTAGAGCAGGAGATGTTGGGGAAGATCAGGAAAACCTTATAAATACAATTGCTTAGCAAAAGATTCTGAAAATATGAAACCTATAATGGAAATAGAAATTAAAGTTTGCTTTGAGTTGTAGGATGCTGAGCCTTAGTTACTATATAACCTGAAAACAACAGCCCAGCCAGCTGAAGGAGAATCCCTTTGGATTGAACAATACTCTTCTGCTGGTTAAGGGATCCCAAGGTCAATGTAGCAAAAGAAGAAAAGTCTAAAGAGTAGTTTTTAGAGTTTAAAATATAACGCAGTATGGTAATATAGTAGTTCCTAAAGGCTGTATGTAGATTCTAGAGGGTTTTGTGTCTTGTACTGGTTGGTTACTGTAAATTAGAATATTCAACACAAAAGGAGATGTAATGTATTGTAACAAGGACCTTGCTCTCTTCCCCCTGTGCTGACCCTGCCACCTCTCTCTGGCTCTCTTGCTCTTACCTCTCTTACCTCTCTTACCTCTTACCCCCTTGCTCTCTCCTTTGCTCTTTGGGACTTCCCCTCAGCCCAGGCTGGTGGCTGAAGGCAAAAGGCCCTTTTTACCCACGACCCTTGCAATAAACCCACGTGTTCTAGAATGTCTCAGGTCTGCAGAGTTCCCTCTCCCTGCCGTCCACGGATGCTCCTACAGGAGGCAGAACCAAAATTCCCAAGGCAGAGGGAGGAAGAGCAGCAGGGCACTGCCTGCAGGACACCCAGCCCAAAGCCAGCAGGAGGGGAGCAGTCCTGTCACCCTGGGCTGTGTGGGACTCACATCCAGGGCTCTCTCAGTGAGGGTCTCCTTGGGGCCTCTCCTCCTCAGCCGCTCCAGGATGACGGTGTCAGCACCCTTGGTGTAGAGCCGGATGGTGCCCTGGGGGTCTCTCACTGGCACAGGGGGGGAAAGGACACCTTAGTGTTACAGTGAATTACTTAGGGTTTTCCAAATTTCTGTAGATTTTGTTATTTGTCTTGTAATGGTTTAACCTTGCAACCCCCCCCACCCCCAATTCCCTGTGGTATCACCCTGGAGAAAGAACGTTGTCAATCACCCTGAAAGACCTGAGAGAAATGTTCTCCTGTGTGACCAGGTGCTCAAGCACCCACCTTTCCCATTGTTGTGTTGAGCACCTCTGTCTTGAGCCACCCCCTTCCTTCCCCCACATTGGTTCTGGGCTCTCCCCTGCTCAGGGGATGCCCTGAGTTTATTTTTATTTAGGGGGAGAACCCAGGCCCAAAAATCACTCTAGCACGTGGAGTTCACTGGAATAAAACCTCCCCAACCCACGCCCAGGGTCCGCTCTTTCTTCCAAGCCTCAGACCACGCTACAGCTTGAGATTGAAACCCACCAAACTTTCCTTTTATGCTGGTCCAAGAACTACTGCTGGCTGGTCAGCAGCTCAGGAAACCAGCACACCTTAGGTCCCCTCGGAGATGGCTCCTGTCCATCGCTGTCCCTGCACACTGGCCACACTGGCCTGTGCTGGCCCCCAGAACGCACCACAGGGCTTGGCAGTGCTTTTCCATCTGTGGCCATGGGAAGCACAGGAATATCCCCAGATCTGCACCACCACGGGGCAGCATCAGGCCTCAGGGACTGTCAGTTGCTCACACAACTCCTCTGAGCCCTGGATTTACTTTCTCTCTCTCGGCTGCTCAAACCCTTCTCGGCTGCCTTGACCAAGGTGAGCAAATCCTCAGGGATGACCAGGGTGACCCTTAGCAGGCTGGTGCCAGCTGTGGCCACCTGCAGCCCTCCCAGTGCCATCCCTCATAGGGCTGAGCACAGAAGGGACCCTGGAGGGACCCTGGAGGGACAGCCCACCCCACTCACCCAGGACAGACATCCTCTTGCGGTCGCTGTTGAAGTCCAGCATGGCCAGCACCTCGTATGTCCTGGTCCTGCCCAGCTCCCTGATGGTGATGCTGTCCTGTGTCCGGGCCAGGAAGACGTAGCCCAAGCTCCTGGCTGCCAACACCAGAGCCTCCTCATCCGGGGAGGCTGCCTGGTAAACCAGCTGGTCTGCAGGAGAGGAGCAGGGGTTACACACAGACTCCCAGCCAAACCACACCGGGACAGCTGCAATGCCCTGTTCCTGCCCAGCAGTAGCTGTGACACCCTGCAGCCTGAGCCACCAGGCTGGGGAAACTCAGTCCTGCATGTCTTACCTAGAGAGGGACTGGGGACAAGGGATGGAGGGACAGGACACAGGGAATGGCTTCCCACTGCCAGAGGGCAGGGCTGGATGGGATATTGGGCAGGAATTGTTGGCTGTGAGGGTGGGCAGGCCCTGGCACAGGGTGCCCAGAGCAGTTGTGGCTGCCCCTGGATCCCTGGCAGTGCCCAAGGCCAGGCTGGATGGGGCTGGGGGCAACCTGGGATAGTTGGACACTTTAACCCAAAAGTGTCCCTGCCATGGCAGGGGGTGGAACTGGATGAGTTTTGAGGTCCTTCCCAACCTCAACCATCCTGGGATTCTGTGATCCCTTTTGCTCCATTGCCTCAGGCAGGATTATCCCCCTTGTGCTTCAATTCCCACCCACAAGCTCTAAAACACCCCCAAACACAAACACACGACCCAGGGACAGTGGCACAAGCTGTCCCCGGGCTCTCACACCCCCTGCTCCCCACACCCTCTGCTCCCCACAGCTGAGCTTTGCTGGGCCTACCAAACCCCCCCACGGCCCCACAGCTCAACCCACCGCCCCTGTCCTCCACCATGACGGTGTGGCAGAGGGCCAGCAGCCTCAGGAACTCCCTCAGCACGGGGTCATTGTCCCTCTGGGCGGCTTCCAGCAGTGTCACATCACAAACATCCAACTGCTGCTCCCCGGGGCGCTGCCAGCTCAGCCCCGAGCCCTGCAGGAGGCACAGGCAGGAGGCAGGGGCTGAGCACAGGGCTCTATGTCCCCAAGAGTGCCAGGGATGTGACACAGTGGCACTCTGCTGGCACAGAGGCTGAGCCCAGCCCTGTTACGGTGCATATTTTAGGGTTTTCCAAATTTCTGTAGATTTTGTTTATTTGTTTGTATTGGTATATCCCTTTCAACCCCCCACCCCCAATTCCCTGTGGTATCACCCTGGAGAAAGAACGTTGTCAATCCCCCTGAAAGGCCTGAGGGAAATGTTCTCCTGTGTGACCAGGTGCTCAAGCACCCACCTTTCCCACTGTTGTGTTGAGCACCTCTGTCTTGAGCCACCCCCTTCCTTCCCCCACATTGGTTCTGGGCTCTCCCCTGCTCAGGGGACGCCCTGAGTATTTAGGGGGAGAACCCAGGCCCAGAAATCACTCTGGCACGTGGAGTTCACTGGAATAAAACCTCCCCAACCCACGCCCAGGGTCCGCTCTTTCTTCCAAGCCTCAGACCACGCTACAGCTTGAGATTGAAACCCACCAAACTTTCCTTTTATGCTGGTCCAAGAACTACTGCTGGCTGGTCAGCAGCTCAGGAAACCAGCACACCCAGCACACAGCCCTGCACTGCCCCACACCAAGGGGGTGAGGGTAAAACAGCTGGGGATGAAAAAGCCCTAAAAATCAGAACTGCATCATTTTATAACCCCCATTCCCCTGTCCTGAATGGCAGCTGAGGAGGGGCAAACTCGAAGCAAACTGGAGCCTGTTGAGAGCCTCCTGAGCTCCTCAGCACCAGGCTGTGCCTGGTGTCACCAGTGTCACCAGTGTCACCAGGGATGGCCCCGGGGCACGGGGGAGGGGGGACTTACGCACCGGTGGCTGTTTGTTCTCATGGCCTGTGCCTGCACCTGCCAAAATAAAAATAATCCACTTAATAGAGGGCTGGCAGGGGGCTTGGTGCAGCTTCTCCGGAGTGACTCCTGCTCCTGCTGGCCAAAAACCCAGCAAAAAGGCACCAGTTCAGCATCTGCTCAGTGTCAGACTCCACTGGGGTATCCTGGCCTCAATTTTTTGGCTTTTTGTTCAGATTTTCACCATGATTTTAACGTTATAAATTCGGATCTACTTTCAGCTGCATGTCCTGGGAGATTCTGCATTTGGCCAAAGACTGCTGGGATTAGGGAGATGCTGCTCCACAGGGGTGGAATGTGCTACACCAGGCAGGGAAAATTTGGCTTATTCCTGCCTAAAAGCTTTGCTAGGTATTTTTGGCCCTCATTTTTGCTTTTATCACTGTCCATTTGTCTCAAGCACATGATATTTATCTCAGGAAAACAGGGTTAAAGCTTGGGTCTGCCCTGCTCATTAAATTTCACTAATTAAGCATCATGATGGCTCCCAAAGAGAGCCAAGAGCTGGAGTAAGTACAGCAATGAGAGGAGGAAGGACTCAGCAATTTTCAAGGTTTTATGGGGAAAACCAAGCAGGATAATTAAAAATAATAAATTTTTAAATGTTAAAAAAAAGGTTAAAAAACCCCAAAAAAACCCAATCAGACAAATAAAATAAATTACATATGTTCACTCTAATTAAACAACTTAAGGACAATGATAGTGTCCTCTCCTCCTCCACAGGTCACCTGAAAGCCTCAAAGTGCCCAGATTTGGCAACCAAGCTGGAGATTCCCTAGAAAATGATGAAAAGAAGAAAAGCAACAGCTCTTTTTTCTCTACAAGACCTTAAAAAATAAGTCCATGGGCTCTCCTGGTCCCTGTCCCATTTCCCCTTTGCCTGGACCAGCATCAGCTCACGATTCCAGGCAGGATCCCCCTCACTCACACTGTGTTTGGTGTAGCTGCCCCAGACTCTCACCCCAGGCTCCCTTTTTTATCAGGGAAAACTTTGGTGATCTCATCTGAGTTTGGGCCATGAAACCTCTGCCATGCTGGAGGCCAGGACTGTGCCCTGGCCCCGCGTGCTGGGAACACCAGACTGGTGAGACCCCAGGAGTGGTGGCCCCTGAAACGTGGGGGGTGAGGACAAGGAGAGTTCCTACAGCACCACCAACACCAACCCACCCCAGGAGGGGTGGAAAGAACCAGCTCCAGGCTCATCTGAGCCCCTACAAACCCATCCCAGCCCGGGTTACCATAGATGGTCCCGTTGATGCAGCACTTCTTGAAGCTCATGATGTTCTGTGTCAGGGTGCCCGTCTTGTCTGAGAAGATGTACTCGATCTGGCCCAGCTGGTCGTTGAGGCTGGTGCTCCTGGCCTCAGCTGGGATGTCCTTGGCACCATAATACATCTCCAGATCCCAGTTGATAAAACAGCTATTCACCAGGTAGATGAATTCAAACCTAGGGAGTCCAGGAGGAGAAAACAGGGAGAAGGAGGTGGTGTTCCTCACAACCCAGGGGCACTGGGGACCTGACACAGGAAGGAAAGGCAGGGGGAAGTCCCCACCTTGATCCTCCTGCTCTGGGCTTGGGGGAGGCCAGAGGGTTTTCATTGCTTGTGGCCAGGCTTCCAAAAAAAGCTCATCACCCATCATTCCACTGGGTCCCCTCTGGAATTCTGGCCCTTGGTGACCAAATTCACAGAGGTGGAGGTCCAGTGAAGGGCCCAAAAATTTGGAAACAGCTTTTTCCAACATAAATTGTGATTGTTGCCTGCACAGAGCAGCTGTGCCCTTCTCCTCCCCCATCCTGCTGCTGTCCATAGGAAGCCCAGGAACATCTCAGATCCTGCTCCCAGGGAGCTGCACCTTCCTCAGAGCCATCCTCAGCCTGCCCACAATTCCCAACACCAGCCCAGGGCTTGGATCCCTGTTCTGCTTTTCCCCTAGCAAGATCTCAAAGCACATCCTCGGTGTTTGTAGGATACATACCCCATCCACCCTTCCCCTCTCCCAGCTAAGTGAGCACCTGGGAATGACCTGGGCCCCACCTTGGCCCTCAGTGCAGCCTCATTTTGGGGCCATGACCCAAGTTCCAGGTGAGGGGTGAGGGCAGGGGGTGGGTGCTGAGCCCTGAGCCCTGCCAGGCTCCGTGGTCCTTACGTTATGTACATGGACATGGGAATGATGAAACTCAGCAGGATGGTGAAACCCCAGAAGTTGAGGAAGGCCTGCTGGGCAGGGCTGGTGTGCTTGTAGAGGGCAGCCAGGTATCCATGCTTCTCCTGGAATGTCCTGGCCCAGAAACCAGAGGCGACAGCGAGGCCCAGGGATGTCACCAACAGCACCAGGAAGATCTGGGGTGGGAAGCCAGGATGAGAATGTCCCAGGATGAAAATGTCCCAGAATCACAGAGCCCATCAGACTCTTCTCTAGAAGGCTCCAGGGAGAGCTCAGAGCCCACTCCAGGGCCTAAAGGGGCTCCAGGAGAGCTGGAGAGGGACTGGGGACAAGGGATGGAGGGACAGGACACAGGGAATGGCTTCCACTGCCAGAGGGCAGGGCTGGATGGGATATTGGGCAGGAATTGTTGGCTGTGAGGGTGGGGAGGCCCTGGCACAGGGTGCCCAGAGCAGCTGTGGCTGCCCCTGGATCCCTGGCAGTGTCCAAGGCCAGGCTGGAGGGGGCTGGGAGCAGCCTGGGATAGTGGGGGGTGTCCCTGCCCATGGCAGGGGGTGGCACTGGATGGGCTTTGAGGTCCCTTCCCACCCAAACCATTCTGGGATTCTCTGAACACGTTAAACCCAAGATATTTTGGGCCAAATACTGCAAGATGAAGAAAAGCAGCACCACCCAAGCAAGAGGCCTCTCATGAGGAGCCCTGTGAGGCACCCCAGGAACAGGGCAGGGGTGTTTGCAGCACACCCACCACGATCACCAGCCGATCCATCAGGTGGTCCAGCTTGGTTTTCTTCCGCTTGATCTTCCCACAATTCCTCATGATTTTGGAATCAAACCCTGGGCAAGAAGCATTTCCCAAGTAAAAATGCAAGTCCACAGAAGGTTGACCTGTTGTCTTCAGTTTTCTTGCTTGCAAGTGTTGGAAATCTTGCAGTGCAGATTCTCACGCAGCTTCAAGGGAACAGTGTATATTTTTAGAAATTATCTATTGTTTACATATTTCTGCTCTGGGAGGAGAAATATGATTGATGGTGATGTTCACCATCCAGGTCGAAGAGGTGGCAACCTGTGTAACCAATCTCTTGACCTCTGTACAAATGTATATAAGTATTGGAGTCAAATAATTAAAATAGAAGAGCTTTCCCTTAACCTGCTGTGCCTGCCTCGTTCTTCGTGTGCCTGAAATTGCCACATTCACCTGCAGGTCAGTGAGGCTGCTTCCCTCCACAATGATATCTCCCCTCTCCTGAAGAGCCCAGAGGAGACCCTCCCTCTATCAGTGTCCATCGAGCCGTGGCTGCACACTCCAAAATGTGATGCTCAAGCAGCTCTCACCCCACAGCTCCCCATGGCCCGGCCCTGAGCTGCTCTGGGTGGGTTGAATGAGAGATGAGGTGCAGCTGGGAGATAACCCGGGATGAGGAGAGGTTTGGTACCACCTCCTCTCCCAGCAGCAATCCCAACACCACCAGGACACACCGCGGCAGCTCCTCCGCCTTGTCCCAGCTGGGAACGGCACCTGCCGCTGCTGGAAACGCTCGGGCAGCTTAAAATCCCCGCGATGCCGGGAGAGTCTCGCCCTCCCGGCCCGGGCAGGGACACTCGCCTGCGTAGAGCACCAAGCCGTGGCAGAGCGCGGTGTTGCGGACGCGGCAGCCCCGCAGCAGGATCCGCTGGCTGTCCAGGGCGTGGGCGCGGCCCCGCCAGTGCAGGGTGCCCGTGAAGGTGTGCATGCGGCTGTTGGGCTCCTCGCACGTCACTCGCCCTGCACGGGAAGGTCAAGGGGACAGAGAGAACAGAACCTCCCTCCCCTCTCAGCCCCCCCCACCAAAAGAGGGGGGCTCGGGGCTATTCGGGGAGATTCAGGGTTTGTGTCTAAGTGGGATTTGGATGGCTCAGGTTAAGGCTAAAGGAGGTGCTGGGAGGTTGGTCAGTGCAGGAACTTTGCTGGGCTGCACTGGGGAAGGTACAAACACAACCCCCTTCATCCCCTTGGAGAGGGGAGTTTGCTCCCTGTGGAGGAGCAGCAGGGGCTGAGCTCAGGTTTGGGAACAAAGAGGTTGGTTCCAGTGGGAAAATCAAGATCCAGGGCAAGGGGAAGGTGCACAGCCCTGGTGGATCCATTGCAGAAATGATGGGAAGAGCCTCCCCACGAGGCCTTTGGCTGCCGGCCTCTTGTTGGACTGATGGGGACAGGGGATCAGAGAATTCCCAAGGCTGAATCCATCCCAGCTGAATCTATCCTGGCTGAATCCAGTGGGATTGGCCACATCTCCTCCACCCAGCAGACTCACCATCAAAGGCAGCCATGCTCTCCTCGCTCCCCAGCTCCTGGTGGGTGACCAGAAGGGCCTGTCTGAACTTCAGGTTTGTTTCCCTGCGAGCAGGAGCCAGGGAAAGGAAAATAAAACAACCCTGTGGGGTGACAGAGCTGTTCATCCTCCTGTCAGGCCCACGGGACAGAGACAGCCATTAATTATCAGGTAATTACACAAGTGGTGGCAGTGAAATGCCAGAGAGGGACCTGTGATGCCACACGTGGAGCACTCGTGCAGGAAGAGCCCTGGCCCAGGGACCCTGCCATTAAATCATCCTGCACAGGGAGGGGGCAGGACAGGCTGGGAAGGAGCTGGGAGATGGAGACACTGGCCTGAGATCACCAGGTGCTCTGTGGAACCCTCACCAGAGCCTTTGGACTCCCATTTCCAAAATTTGTGGGTCAAATCCACATTTCTGGGGTGTCTGCAGGTTTGGGTTTTGGAGGATCCAAAACATCCTGTGGTTTCCCTGAATCCTCCCAGCACTGGTGGGTCCCCAAGACCAGGGTCTCTGGCTTCTGTCCCTGTCCCCCCATGGCCAGAGGGGTCCCTGTCCCTGTCCCTGTCCCTGTCCCTGTCCCTGTCCCTGTCCTCACCCGTCAATATCAGTGGTCTCCACATAGCACAGGCTGCTGGGTTCGGAGCTGCACAGCAGGAGCAGGTCAGCCTTGAGGAACAAAAAAAGGAGGAGAGAGGACCTGGATGAGCCCCTGGTCACTGATTCCCCCCCAGGGCACAGCCAGCTCAGGGCACCCTCACCGGGACCACGCTGTCCTTGCGCAGCCGCACGATGTCCCCGACGCAGACGTCGCGCCACTTCTGCCAGCGGAACCTGCCAAGGGGGGTTCAGGGTGGTGCTTTGAGTTTTATCTTTCATGTTTTTCAGATTCTGTGCTGCCCAGGGGTGTAATTCTGAGCCTCACATTCAGTGTCACTCAGCTCTGCACAGAGCAGAGAGACAAAACAAATCCTTTTCCTGCTGCACACCGAGGACAACTTTCAGCCCAAAAGCACAAACAAGGGTGGGCTGAAGGGAGAAAACAAGAAGGATGGGACCTCACAACCTGGAGGTGTAATTGGACAATTAAACCCAAATATTCAAATGGACCAAAACTTATAAAAATGTGAGACCTTGTCACCCATTTTGTGACCATTTTGGGCCCATTTTGTGACCATTTTGGGTCCACCTTGGGTGTAGCCCTGGCCAGGCCCTGTCCTGCCCAAGGTGTACCCTAAAGGCCTTTCAATAAATATCTACTTTATTCTCCAGCTCTGTCCAGTCTCTGTTTCAGGTCAGCCTTCCCAAGGCATTAAGGGGACAAGTGTTTGTCCCTGCAGAGCAGTGGGACTGGGGGCTGTGGGTGTTTCAGCCTGTGCCTGTCACAAATTCCTGAAGGATTTGGGCCTCCAGATTCTTGTGCCACCTCCAGAGAGCTGAGCACCGAGGGTGGCACAGGACCCATGTGTCACATCCATGTCCCTGTACCTACAGGTGACAGGGACTTTCTGTACCCTGACCACAGGTGGGAAAAGCTCATCTTTCCCTGGAGCAGTGCTGAGCAGGGACACAGCTCTGTGGGTTGGATTTGATGACCTGGAGGAATTCTGTGGCCAAGGAAAGCCTCCCCCAGCACATCACAGCAAACTGGGGCTTTTTAAAACCTGCTGCCCGTGACTGGAACATGATCAATCCTACAGGAGGACCTGTAGCACGTTTTGGGAGGTGATGGGAGCTTGCAGAGCCTGGGACAGTCCCACCAAACCCCTTCTCAGCTGCTCAAGGACTCTCAGCACTTCAGCTGCTCCATTGTTCCACACGGGTGTGGAAAACACAGGCACAGCTTCCCAGAGCCCCTCACCTCTTCCCAGCCAGGATTTCACAGGGCCTGCTGTTGATGTTCCTGTCACTGCGGTGACGGCCCTGCACACAGGAGAGACACAGAGGTCAAACCACGGGCAGGGGCCATGCCAGCTTGTCCTGTCCCACAGAATCACAGAATCACAGAATGTGTAGGTTGGAAGAGACCTTCAAGATCATCGAGTCCAACCCAGCCCCAACCCCTCAACTAGATCATGGCACTGAGTGCCACATCCAGTCTCTTTTTAAACACATCCAGGGATGGTGACTCCACCACCTCCCCAGGCAAACAATTCCAGTATTTAATCACCCTTTCAGTGAAGAACTTCTTCCTAATATCCAATCTATATTTCCCTTGACACAGCTTAAGACTGTGTCCTTTCATTCTGTCAGTTGCTGCCTGGAGAAAGAGACCAACCCCCATCTATCTACGACCCCCCTTCAGGAAGTTGTAGAGAGTGATAAGGTCACCTCTGAGTCTCCTTTTCTCCAGGCTAAACAACCCCAGCTTGTTTTCCAAGCCCCTCACCAGCCTCGTTGCCTCCTCTGGACACGTTCAAGCATCTCAACGTCCTTCCTAAACTGAGGGCCCAGAACTGGACACAGCACTCGAGGTGTGGCCTCACCAGTGCTGGGTACAGGGGCAGAATGACCTCCCTGCTCCTGCTGGCCACACCAGCAGGAAACAACCCCTTGATGCCACCACCTCCCTCCTCAGCCCCAGAGCTGTGTTCTGAGCCATGGGAAGATGTGTTCTGATGAATCAAGAGGCTGAATTCCCCTCGGGTATTTCTGGGGACCAACCTGGCACTACAGCCCAAGGTCAAGGTATTAAAGGTGACAGAAATGGAGGTTTGGACCCCAAGGAAAGCAGTCAGGACGTCACATCCTTCCCAAGGGAAAATAAAACCAAATGTGGATGTGGTGGAGTAGATGATAGGTCAGGACTGATGGATGGCAGCAGCTCCTGAGCTCCTCAGTTCAGCTCACAGCAAAGGGCCCCCCCTGCCAGTGTCCCCAGGGCCACCCCCTCACTCACAATGTCATCGATGAGGTCTCGCAGCCCCCGGATGAGGAGGAGGCAGCTCAGGGGGAGCAGCAGAGTGTACCAGGGCAGCGTGGAGATCTCAGGGAAAGTCTGGAGAAGGAGAATTTTACACCAGTGACACAACTCCTGTCCCACCTTGGGACATTGGGGTGACTGACTCCCTCACTCCCAAGGCAGCGCCCAAGGGTGGCAGGAACCCATCTCAGCATCATCAAATCAATATCTCTGTTTCAGAGAGATATTCCACCTCTTTTGGTGGATTTCCACCTCTTTTTGAGCTGTGAAACGCTTCTGGGTCTCTGACTTTGGAGGGATGAATTTCTGTTTTGGTGTGGTCAATGAGAGCTTTGCCTACATGTGAACCAAACCCATTTTATAGAATCAAGGAAAGATTTGGGTTGGGAGGACCTCAAAGCCCATCCAGTCCCACCCCCTGCCATGGGCAGGGACACCCCCCACTATCCCAGGCTGCTCCCAGCCCCCTCCAGCCTGGCCTTGGGCACTGCCAGGGATCCAGGGGCAGCCACAGCTGCTCTGGGCACCCTGTGCCAGGGCCTGCCCACCCTCACAGCCAACAATTCCTGCCCAATCTCCCATCCAGCCCTGCCCTCTGGCAGTGGAAGCCATTCCCTGTGTCCTGTCCCTCCATCCCTTGTCCCCAGTCCCTCTCCAGCTCTCCTGGAGCCCCTTTAGGCCCTGCCAGGGGCTCTGAGCTCTCCCTGGAGCCTTCTCCTCTCCAGGTGAGCACCCCCAGCTCTCCCAGCCTGTCCCCAGAGCAGAGGGGCTGCAGCCCTTGGAGCAGCTCTGTGGCCTCCTCTGGACTGGCTCCAGCAGCTCCACGTCCCCCTGATGTTGGGGAGGCTTTTATTTAAATTAACCCCACTTAACACAGGTTAAACCCCTCAGAGTTCCCAAAAGACACCAAACATCACAGAAAAGCCTCATCCTGGGAAACCTTTTAGCCCAAATTCCCTGCTCTGAACTCCAGGGGAGCCTCCTTGGGCATAGCCTGGCACACACTCAGTGCTCTCATGGTGCTCACCCCACCTGGAGGAGGATGACGAAGACGAAGTAAACGTTGGCCATGCGGTGGAACTGCTCGTAGAGGTTCAGGGGCAGGAAGGTGAGCAGGTTGTACTTGGCTGTCTTGATGGCATTGCCCTGCAGGGGACAGGGAGGTCACAGCCACTGCCAGGGCAGCCCTGGGAAATCAGGGACCTGCTCTGAAAATGCCCAAACATCCTGGTGTTCTTTGGATTTCTCACAGCACGAGAGATGCCTTTAAAAATTATCAAAGCCATAAGGGAAAACAAGGATTTATCAGATTCAAGGGCCACATAAAAAGAACAAGATCATTTGCTTGTGGGTTTGTTCCCCATGTGGCCCATTCAACAAGAGTTGGACTCTTGGATTCTTGTGGGTCCCTTCCAGCTCAGAATATTCTGTGATTCTGACTGTGATCTAAAGCCTGCCTCACTGACCTCGATGTTATTTAGCTAAAAAGTAAAATAATTTTTTTTGAAAAAATCTGGTTTTGCTCACTCAACACATTTTGAAGAATCTTTCTCTTGATTAGACCAGCAGACTAAAAAGTCTTCACACAGCTCTGCTCTTTCTCCAACAGCTCTGGGGGCAACAGGCAGGGAAGGAGCAACACCTCTCCTCCCTGGGAATCGTGTGGGTGACTCTTCACCCCTCTGGAGACCCCTCTGGGGCATCTCTGCCCCCAGTGGCTCAGGGATGAGGGGCTGGGGAAGGGAAGCCCAGGGCCATCCTGGCTCACCGAGTATTTCCTCTTGCTCAGGCAGAAGGCAGATTTCTTCCTGACCTGCCTGTGGTAGCTGCGGTCGTTGGCCCTCACCTCCCAGGTGAAAGCTGCAAAAGCAAATGGACATCCAGCAATCCCCCAAATCCCCTGTGGGAGCCAGGCCAGGCACCAGCCTGCACCTCCAGGGCACCAGGAGCAGTGGTGGTCAGTGCTGGGGTGGCTTTCCAAGGGCTGGGGCAGGGCTGGGTCTCAGGGTCAGTGACAGGGGACAGAGAGCAGGAGACCAGAACGTTCCAGAGCTGCAGGAGTGCTGCCCACACCTCCCCCCGAGCCTCAGGGCCACCCTTGGGCTCAGGGTTTGGTTCACAGCTCAGATTTGGTGCTCAGGCCATGGGCAGGATGAGCCCCCAGTCTTTGCTGTTCCAGCCAGGGTCATTCCTCTCCCAATTCCGTTTTTGCCATCCCAGTGCAGCCCCTGCCCAGCAGGAACATCCCAGCCCTGCTCCCAACGCCTGCCCCAGCTGACAGTCCCTCCTCACCTCAAATCTTCTTCCTCCTCATTTCACAACCGTATCCCACACTTCACTTCCTCCTAAAGTGTCTGAAAGGAGGGAAAATCCCCAAACCACACCCTCTGCACACTGACCTGGCAGCTCCTGCTGCTTCCCACGTGGGCAGCCTGGTGCTGGGTCCTGTTCTGCCATGCTGGCACCACTGCCAGGACCTGGGGACAAGGACAACCACAGAGACCTGAAACCCTGAGCAATGACAGTGTGATGCTCCAGCTTCCCAAGGCTCCAGGGCAGGACACCCTGTGGGAGGGACATTCTCCCAAGCAGCTTTCACCCAGCCCAGCTGCCTGTGACAACTCAAAGACATTTTTGCCCTCTGGGAAAGTTACTGGCAATGATTTGAAGTTCATTGGTGAGGAATTGGAGCTCTGTCTGTCCCTGTCCTGCCATCCCACCCGAGCTCCCATGGTGCTGGGACAGCAGCCACCTCCATCAATGACAAGATTTCCCTCACACTTGGTGGCTCCATGACCTTCCTGCAGGGATGGTAGGGAAGATTAATTAACATTTGTGAAGCACTTTGTGATCCTCACATGAAAGGAAGCAGTGAGGGATAAAGCATTAATTACCTTATTATTAAATAATCTCACCAGAAGTCAGTCCCTGCCGTTATTTCTTATCTCACTCCTTTGATCACTTTTGCCACTCTTTAACCCAAAGAACCAACTTCTCTCCTGCTCCTCGTGGGTATTGGTTTGTTCCAACACGTGTCACAGATGCCACTGGCTGGGCATCCCTCCTCATCCCAGGTCAGAGACCCAAACATCAACAGCCCCTTGGCCCCTGCAGCCAAGAGCTTGGCCAGAAAAAGCTTTGATCCACAAAATCCTTCTTTACCACCCAGCACTTGGTGCTGTCCCTGTCCTTGGATCCTGAATGACACCCCTGAGCTCAGCACACACAATCCCAGAATGGTTTGGACTGGGAGGAACTTTAGAGCTCATCCTATTCCACCCCTGCCATGTGCAGGGACACCTTCCACTGTCCCAGGCTAATCCAAGCCCTGTCCAACCTGGCCTTGGGCACTGCCAGGGATCCAGGGGCAGTCACAGCTGCTCTGGGCAAATTTGGGCACCAAATGTTGCTTTCTTTGTTTGGCTCAGGAAGAAGGAAGGGTTTCAGGAGCTGCTGGGGGTGGTGGGACACTCCTGCTACATCCCAAAGCTCCCACTCCCCTTTGTCCCAGGTAAGGTGGGGCAGGCAGGGCAGGTGGGTACCTGGAGGGATGAGATCTCTCCCACACAGAGAGCCCACAGGAGTGCCCAGACTGGCTGTGAGCACTTAGTTTAGGCAAAACAGGGTTGGCACAGACAAATGCAAATCTCCCACCTGTGTGACCCCACTCCTTGTCCCAGGGTGCTGCCAGCTGGGAACCTTTCCCTGCAGACAGACAGGGCTGGAGCTGATTGCAGAGGGACAAAGGGAGGGACAAAGGAGGGACACCAAACCCCTCCATCTCCTGCTCCTGGCAAGCACATTGCCCTCTCTCCTCCCACCAGAGGGATGGGCTCCCCTGGGACAGGGATATGGGGGATCTCCTCAGAGACCATAAACAGGCCAAGGGATCCGGGCCCAGGGGAGGCAGCTGCTCCACAGGGAAAATCCAACAGGAGACAAGATGAACCTCAGGGTATCCAGGATGGAGAAAACTGAGTCACCTGCTCACAAACCCTGATCCCATCCCTGGCAGTGTCCCAGGCCAGGTGGAATGGGGCCTGGAGCAGCCTGGGATGCTGGAAGGTGTCCCTGCCCCTGGTAGGGGTGGGATGGGATGAGCTCTAAGGTCCAATCCAACCCACTCTAAGATGCCAGCCATGGGCAACCAGGGCAGGGCCAGGGGTGGCAGCAGGGATGAGTTCTGAGCCTCAGCCAAGCTCCTGATGGAGAAATCCAGATTCGGGCTCAGAAGTCCAGAGTCAGGATTGCAAAGGGGACAGAGGCCAAGGTGAGACACAGCCCACCCATTGGGACAAGACAGCTCCAAGGGTCCACAGCAAGGCCCAGGAGTGTGGCCAAGCTGCAGCCAGACCCTCCTTGGGGGTTTGGTCTAGAGCTGAGCCCAGGGTGATGGGTGGGGGGTCCCAGGGGGCTGCTCAGGGCCAGTAACCCTGGCTGTGCCCTCGGGGCTCTGATCAGTGGCTCAAAGCATCCTCTGCCCTCACTCCAGGACACGGATATTTGGGGTGAGGCTGACAGTGAGAGATTCCAAGGTGTTTTCCTGGGCTTGCTGCTTCCAGACCAGTGACCTGCCCTGAGTCTCACCAAGACACACTGGAACTCCTGCCTTTATTTGTGGTTATCCTGGTCCCCTCAGGCCTGAAGCTGCTGATCCATCATGTCCCCACCGTGCCTGGCATCTCTGAGCCCCATTGTGCCCAGTCAGGATCACCATTACCCCCAGCCAGGCTCCACTCAGCAGCTCCAAAGCATCCCTGTGTCCCAAAACTGCCAAACAAAAGCACGGCTGGCTGAGCACCTGCAGCAGGCACAGGCAGGACACTCCACGGGGCTGAGAGCCCTGCAAAGGCAGCCAGGAATGCTGCCTCTTGCCAGGGCCTGGGGCAGGGGGAAAGGGGAAAAAAAGGTGATTCAAAGCACTGGAAAAATATTTTTCGAGGAGATATCCGAGAAACCTCAGTTCCAAGAAAGCTCTTGACAAACCTCACTCATCACGTCGGTAATTAGAGACAAAAAAGTGCACTTTGGGGAGGCGGAAACAGGCTGGAAGGTGTTGCCAGGGCTCCCTGCCAGCCCCAGCCACACGGGGGGACAGCCAAACCCTGCTCTGGCCCCAGCCCGCAGCTCCCTGGGGGGCCAGGGGGGGCTAGTGATGGCCAAAAACACAGGACACACTGCGACCACCGCCCCACACCTCAGCGAGCCCAGCAGTGAGTTCTTTCCCCCCGGGATGTCCCCCCAAATCACCTGGATGAACCAGCCCGCCCCGCACGGAGTGCCCCGTGCCCAGAGGGCTCCACCTGTAAAGAGTCCCCGCGGGACTGCCGGATGCTAAGAAGCCCCAAAACAGAACTTTCTCCCTCCAAAAATGCCGTTCTGGGCTGTTGGAGGTTTGCATGGCTGGACACAAGTCAGGTTTAAGGAGGGCCGGGCACGGCGCCACCAGGGTTTGGCCCAGGGTGGGTGAAACACGCGGAGATTTATGTCCCTGATTTATGTCCCGCCTGATCCGACCGCTGCCACGGGAATTCTGTGGAGGTTTTGTTCCTGAAATCACCGGCTCAGCGCCGAGCTCTCCTCGGTGCAAGGATTGGTGTGAGAGCGCTGGGAGCCGGCACGGGCAGTGCCCACAGCTGGGGGCTCCTGCTCACCTGTGTGCCCGCCTGCTCCTTCTCACGCCAAAACCAGCGGGGACAGGACTGGCCTGATCCTTGTCCCCTTCCCGGGCCTGGCACACGGTCCCGTAACCCGTCCCGTGGGTGCTGCTGTCGTTTCCCTGATCCCAGTGGTCCCAGAGCCACCCCGGGGACTCCCCCACCGCCAACCCCTCTCCGGCATCGCCCCCGGGCCAGCCCGTGTCACCCATCACGACAGGCGACAGTGCCAGCGGCCCGGGCTGGGTGGGTGGGTGGGTGTCCCCTCCCGTCCCCGGCACGCCGGAAACGCCCCCGCGCTCCGGCCGGGTGGATGGATCATCAAAGCCTCTCGAGGGTTATTTCTCCAGCTCCCAGGACGTGCCCGAGCCATGAGTTTCCCTCCGCTCGCCCTATTTCCCAGCCGCTGGGATGTGGTTTCAGGTGCTCCGCCATCCCCAAACTCTGCTCCGTGCCCGGCATCCCAGGCAGCACCGGCAGCCCCGGCACCCCGCTCCTCCTGGGGACAGAAGCAGCTCCCCGGGGACCCCAAGGACCTGCCAGCCGTGTCGCTCCGCTGTCACCTCGCTGTCACCTCGCTCCTCTCGGGGCCCCCGTACCTGCAGCGATGCCCGGCGACAGCCCCGGGCGGTGTCGCGCTGCCGCCACCTCCGCCGCCAGGGCACTGCTGCCACCCGCCCTGCCCCACGCGGGGCCGTGGGGACAGCCCCATGCCACACCTCCGCGGGGACCTGCCCGCCTCCCCTCCGGCCCGTCCCTGCCCCCGGCCGGGCCCCCACTCCCCTCCCCTGCCCGGGTTTTTTGTCTCGGTTCAAACCAAGCCGAGCTGCCGCTGCTGCAGGACCGTTCCCGTGGGACCTGCCCGGGCCGCGGGACAGGGGGACCGGCGCGGGGGTGGGGGGGGGGGGGGTGGTGGCAGGAGCTGGGGTCCCACAGCCGGACCCTCCCCGACCCCTCTGGGCATCCTGCAGGGCTGGGGACTCGCGACATCCCTATGGCATGGGGACAAGTGACAATGGCGGTGGTCCGGCCCCCCGGACCCCCCCCGGGCATCCTGAGGGGCGGGCACGGCCGGTCCCCTCTCCATGGGGTGGGGACAAGTGACAGTGGCGGTGGTCCCCCCCACCCCCGAGCCCCTCCTGGCTCCAGGAGAACAGCCGGGTGGTCCCAGAGTGGATCCCAGGGCAGGGTGGGCACGGGGCAGGTTTGGGCAGCCCCGGGGCTCGGCCGGGGTCACTGGGGAGCACCGGTCCCCCCGGAGCCCCCCGGGGTGTGGCAGCACCTCGGAGGGGTTGGGCCGTGCCTTGGGGACCGAGGAAGGCGGGAAAGGGGACGGCGAGGAAGAGGAGGCCGAAGGCTCAAACGAGCAGCTCCGGGCAGTGCCAGCACAGCCGGGACCTCGAGCCCGGCTGGGGACAGAGGACACCTCGTTAGTGACCGCAGCTAATGAGGCCAGAGCCTGGTGTCCGCCCCGCGCTCATCCTGCACACCCGCAGTGGTCCCGCGATCTCCGTCATTACGTTAATTAGTGCCTGCAATTAACCGCAGAGAGCCGGGGGCGATCACCCAGCGCACAGTCCGTAAAGCATTTACTGCACAGCCGGGGGCGGCTGGCTCCTGCAGCTCCCTGAACCGTGCCTGCCACGTCCCTGTGTCCCCGTGTCCCCATACATGTCCCCGTGTCTCCATACATGTCCCCAAGTCCCCATACATGTCCCCGTGTCCCCGTGTCCCCATATGTGTCCTCACACGTGTCCCCATGTCCCTGTACATGTCCATGTCCACAATATGTATCTTTGTGTTCTCCCAAGTGTACCCAGGTCCCCACACGTGTCACTGCACCCCAAGGCCCCATACATGTCCCTGTGTCCCCGTGTCCCTATATATGTCCTCATGGACATGTGTCCCCATCCATGTCCTCACATCCCCCTGTTCCCACACATGTCCCCTGTGTCCCCATGTCCCTACACATGTCCCCATGTCCCCAGATGTGTCCCCATATCCCCGTACATATCTCCATGTTCACCTGTGTCCCCATGTCCCTGTGTCCCCATGTCCCTACACACATCCCAGTGTCCCCAGATGTGTCCCCATGTCCCCACATACATCTCCATATTCCTCTCTGTGTCCCCACGTTCCCACTCTGGGTGACACTGGCACCATCTGCCCTGCAGTGGGGACAGATTTGGGCACATTCCCACCCTGAGGTCTCTCCTCAGCTCCGGACAAAGAGGGACAAACCTCTCCCAGGCTCTGCCCCAGGGGCTGGTGCTGAGCCAAGGGGCCGAGCTGTGGTTCATTGTCCCTCAGGGCTGGTGACGGTGGCACAGGTTTGAAATAAAGCTCAGGGGCTGCTCAGGGGGTCCAGCCCCAGGGGAGAGGTCCGGGCACAGCGAGCAGAGAGGCAGGTTTGGGTTTGAAGGTCTGAGCAGGGGCCAGAGGTGAGAGAGGGCAGAGGCCACAGCGGGGCCGGGCTGGGGAATCACAGAACCGGGACTGGCTGGGGTTGGAAGGGACTTAAAGCCCAATTCACTCCATCCCCGGCCCTGGGCAGGGGCACCTTCTACCCAGCCAGGGTGCTGCAGCCTTCCTCCTTCCCTCTTCCTGAGCCTGTCTCCTGCCCGTCCCTTCTGCGACCATCCCGCAGGGCTGGAGCAGCGCCCACAAGGGATTTCAGTGTCCCACCCTTCACCTGCCGTGTCCCACCCTCTGCCCCCTCCCCTCCTGTCAACCCCCTGAGCGAAGGTGGCACCGCAGGAAGGGCTCAAACCTCGGCGTGCCCCGGCTTTCGCTGCCTCTGCCGTTTCCGGAGCACAGGGGCTGGGTTTGGAGGAAGGAAAGGGATTTCCACATCCCACCCCCGTGTCCCCCCCGCGGGCCACATAGGGGGTGGCTTTGGGCACCCGGGAACGAGAACGGTCGAGGTCACCCTGGCAACAGAGGCCAGCGAAGATGACATTTTCCCAATCAATCGCCCTCTGCAATTAGCTGACACCCCCCTCCCTTCCCGTGTAATTAAGTGAGCGCCGGGAGGCCGGGGCAGAGGGTGTCCCTGGGGCGCCACGGTGGCTGTCCTGGTGTCCCCTCCCCGGGCACCGCGGGGACTGTCCTGGTGTGTCCCCTCCCCGGGCACCGCGGGGACTGTCCTGGTGTGTCCCCTCCCCGGGAGCTGCCCCCGGGCAGCCCCTGCGCTCACAGGAAGAGTTAAAGATCTGAGTCGGGTTTTTCCCTCTCCTCGAGGACGGAGCAGGTGCCCCGTTCCGAGAGGCCGAGCAGCTACAAAGCCCCGTTTATTCGGAGAAAATAATAATAATAATAATAATAATAATAATAATAATAATAATAATAATAATAATAATAATAATAATAATTTTAGGAGTGTTTCCTGCAGGACAGGGATTGTTTCCCAGCCTGGGAGCAGCCCCCATGAGCATCACCTGACCTCCAGCTGACACCTCCTGGGCTCCCATTCATGTCCCAAACTTTGGTCTGAAGGTGGTGCCCGGTGTGAGTGGTTCTCAGCACCCAGAACCTGCCCCCAACACCCAAAAACTCCCCTCCCAAAACCTGCACCAGTGGCTGCTGCCCTCCTTCCTGCTCCTTCCACCCTCCTCTTCCTCCTCCTCTGTCCCCAGCCACCCCCGAGCCCCCCCAGGCCAGGGGACAGCTCTGGGGAGGGGACAGGGCTGGTCACTGGTGCTGACCCTGGCCCACCACCAGCCCCTGCTCCCCAGTCTGACCAGTTCACCTCTCACTGGTGGCTGGAGGGTGCAGAAGGACCCCAGTCCCTGTGGTGACACAGG